>LOEQ01005515.1:125763-140439 GCA_001685075.1 Bramus lutescens | reverse complement strand
GCTAGAGACAGAGACCCACATTGGAGCACAGAACCGAGCTCCCAAGATCCAAATAAGGAGCAGAAGGAAGGAGATCATGAGCAAGGAAGTCAGGACCGCGAGGGGCGCACTCACCCACTGAGATGACGGCGCTGTTCTAATGGGAGCTCACCAAGGTCAATAAGATGTTTTATAAAATTATATTTCTGATGAATAGTATAGAAAACTATTTTCTACCTGATACATACAAACTTTGTGCTTCTTAAGAAATTCATTTCAAAACATTCCCCCACTGAATATAACTTAGTGAAACTTTTTTCCTTTCTATTTATTCACCTCCTCCAAATAACTTTCTAGATTGACAGTGAGTATTAGAAAATCAAAGAGAATATGGTGAAGTTTTATAGCCAGTATTTGATTTGCTATTCCTTTGAATGTAAATCGTGGCCCAGCTGGATCCCTTTAAAAGGCCTGACTTTATCCTAAGTTGCCTTCTGGTGAACTGCTCTGTGAACTGGCTTCAGAAATCTCTAGGAATACAGAGGCAGGTGCATGAATGGTTTAGAGATTGAGGTGGGGACTGGGATCAAAATTTTCTTCCACTAAAAGCAAGGATAAATGGCATTTCCATAGCAATTAAACCTTCCACACATGGGGTAGGGGATGAATAAGTTGTCATTTCAACACATGTGGAATTTCTATAATTAGGTACTTGCTAGAGAGGAATCCTACCTTCTCAATAGAAAATAGGATATCTGTCAATTTATGTGCCAACAACAGGTCTCCAAAGCTGTAACTTCTTGAACAGCCAATTTAGATTGTGACTGCTAGGTAACACATTCGTGTTAGACTAAGGTTCAGAATAATGAAAAACTCAAGAAATCACCTCTAACTGGTTTTAAAAGCAATCATATACCCAAACAATTGCCATCAGTCTCTCCCTTAGGAGATGATAGTCTTATTTGCTGGAATCCCCTACCTGTCTTGCTCTCTCCAGAGATCTCCATAAAATTCTATTCTCCTGTAAAGCTTACAGCAGAGTTTCACTTCTGAGAGTCACACAGAGATTTTATGTATTTGCAATTCTGTAAAATTCGCTTCTGTGATGCACTCCGAAGTCTAAAATTTGGAGTTAGGGGAAGTTAAAATGTTACCTATCAGCATCTTTAGGAACATAGAGGTGGCTCTGAGGGGTTAAATCTATCAATAAGACCATGGCTGCTGCCAATAATCCTACACCTGGACAGATTTCAATTGAATTTTTGCCATCCTATGTACATGCTCAGCTCTAGAAGGAAGATTTTTCCCGCTCTTTGATATGGGGGCTGCAGGTAAAGACTGTGTCTGAAATGGAATCCATTGCATCAATAGCTTGTGTGCTGATTGAATTTAAAATTGGTCTTTCTATTTCTCTGACTTTTGCTTCAGAGATGTTTGAAGGCAGAGGCAGGTGTCTTGTAAATAAAAAATGTGATTCAGCTGTAAAACATAGAATGGGGTAATAAAGGGCTTATTTGTTCATGTTTACAAAGGAGACAATAGGAGAATGTATAACATGAACAATCTTGGCAGTAACCAGAAATTAGCTTTTGCACAACATACTGAAATATCATGAGGTTTCACTGCATATAGTATCACTAAAATTTGGTGAGAGTGTTGAAATATCTTTATTTAATAAAAGACATTACTGACTTCTTTGTAACTCATTTTCCAGTGTTATCCAAAACTTCATTAATAATAACTTTCAAAGAGTATTTGTGAGACAATAATATCTTATAGAAAAATTGTTTGTTAAAAAAGATAAATTTGTAACAGGGCATTTTACAAATGTTTAGCAAGTGAGTGTTCTTCCTATTGTGTCCTACTTGAAATTTGCCACAGATAATCCATATAACAATTTTAAATTATTTAAATTTATTTTCTCAAATCACATTATTTTAGAGAGAAAAAAATTAAAGAAACTATCCTCAATACAAAGAAACAACTTTTTCTATGATAGTAGATCCAAACACATAAATTTCTGTGTGTATCAGAGTTTTTTCCCTTCTGTTTTCCCATCAAAATCATATAATAAAATCTGATATTCTCCTTTCAAATAAAGTAAATTCCCTGTTGTATGAAAAGAGTTGTTCTTGGCCACCTTGAATTTAAAGAAGAAAACTCCAACAGCAGTCGACAAATAAGAAATACACTGGTTACTTAGCAATTCTCTCTTGAGTATTGTCCAAGAGACTCCAGGGATCCTAGGAAATACAGTATTTTGAAAGAAACAACAGCAACAAAAGACATGCTTCAAAGAAAGAGCTATCGAATGTCTTCTTGAATGTTTTATCTCTATGCTTTGTTGACTAAGGAGCAGAAATTTTAACAGGCTCCATAGTGTCTGATATCATTCTCTCATATTGAATACTGGCTGTGCAGTCATTAAACAATAATTGTAGAAATATTGAAGTTACTCTTCTGATTCTGATAAAATGAGGCTATGGGTAACAAAAGTTGAGGGCTGGTGGAACAAACTCCTCCAACTACTGTTTCACCTCCTCGCTTCCTCTTTCTTCGGCTTTCCTCCTCCTAATTTTTCCTTTGAGACAGAGTTTCTTATAACCTCGCATGGCTGAAATTGCAGGCATGCGCTACCACACCCAGCTGTCAGATGAAGCAAATCTTGCTTAGAAATTAAATGTGCCCCAAGAGATTCATTAGAAAGAATTCATGTCCAAAGACAATCACCATGCAATCACTATAGACTGCATAATTTATTTAATTGTAATGACAGGTTCCTAGTCTGAACTACATATGTTATGTTAGTATTGAGGAACATTAAAATATGTTGTTTTTCAGAAGAATATAGATGCATTTAACAGAGGTAAGAATTAGATACAATCCTGAAAAAAAGAAAAACAGAGGTAAGAATTAGATACAATCCTGAAAAAATTTTCAGGTCATCTAATATATTAATAACAACAACAGAAAGAATGAGGAAAGAGATTTCTAGTAGTTAAAAAAATTAATTATTCCTGATAATTTTATTAGATCACACACATATTCATTATATAAATTTAGTCACAAGAAACAAAAAGTAAGATTTAGATACATTTGCATAGTCAATTGAGGGATTTCTCAATTTGCCACATTTTATTTTGCTCTTACTTTTTTGTGTCTGCGTGGATAAAATGTGGAGGGGTTGCCTGCCGCCATCTCCTCTCATCATGCTCGCAGCTTCCTTCATTGCCGAGGTAGCTGAGTTAGATTTTGATACCTCTAACCCAAATGTAAAGTTATATACAGCCCGAAAATACCATGTTAACTGAAGTGCAAAATGGATTTTGAAATGTATTATAATCCAGAGAACAAAGCTTGTATTTGCAAGTCCTAGGCTTTATTGAGAGAAAATAAGATTCCTAGGTTTCAAGAGGCCTGAGCCTGGAAGACTTAAAAGCAAGAGTTTATAAGGCAAGTGAAACTTATTCTCTTAAGATTTCTTTCCTTCCAAAATTATAGAGTACAATTGGTTGGTAGAAGATGAAATATCACAATGAATTACAGTAGTAAAAATAGCATTATTGCTGCTTCCATCACCAGAAGTGAAGAGATGAGGTGTCAGGGCAGTAAACCCTTGAGCTAGAGGCTTTCTTGGAGTCAGATTGCGAAGACAGAAGGGTTTTGACATTTTTTACACGCAGCAGTCCAATACTTCAGCACTATATGAACTTTGCTAAGAGAAGCATCTGCGCAGAACGTCTTCCAAATTCCAATATGGTCCTTAAATTTTCCAAGGAATAGGCACTGAGGCTACCTGTACCTTGAATAAAAATGAATTAAAATATGCTAAGATAATCAACCAGTATTTATAAGACTGAAACTGTGATAGAATCCGAGGACAAAGGTTTCCATATCAGATGCCTAGAATCATCAGTAGATGCAGGTTTAGGCCATATGAAGATGTTTGTAAGCTAAAAAAAAAATAGTCTGAAATTCTAAGACCCACTATAATGGTGAGTAAGTAAAATTCATTTCTCATGGGGAAGCTTTGTTAACCAATTATCTTCAAGAGGTAGGACCAAGTGAGGGTGTGGCTTTCTGGAACCCGGATTAAAACGGGCACACGCCCAGGGGCTCTCTCTGTCTCTGTGGTTTCCACGCAGCACAGCTGAGCTTGAACTTCTCCTTCCTGTTTCATGAGTTTTTCCATAATAATAAAAATAATTGCTTTATCTTTTAGCTATACTGTTTATTTTCCAAATTGAGCCAACTTCTCACATTTCATTTGTAAGTGAGAACTGGTTAAACATTTTGGCAAAACTATTGGAATTATCTTCGAATGTGAGGGAGAATATAGGGGATGGAACATGGAAGAAATACTCAAGTAAAGATAAATTCATGTTAATACTCATTCTTTTGATGGGTGGCAATCACTTTGATGACTTTGCTATCATGCTATGTAAATAACACATAATAATGTCACTGGAATTTTTGTACATTAAGATATTAAAATGTCAAGAAGCACAAATTACAACAACTAAAATTTCTAAAAGATTATAGGATTAATAAAAGTAGATAAAAACTTTGTTCTTAGGAAAACATAAGCATGATTCCGTGAAGTCATCCGAGGTAGGGGTATAAAATATTCTGATGATGAATAAGCCAAGCTGGTAAAGGAAAAGACTTAGGCAAACTAATTATTTAGGAGAGGTCTATCCATTCTCAGATACTATTCATTTTCCAAAAAAAAATATATAATGTTCACTCTCCAAGACATAAATTTTGATTTCTGTTTTGAACTTTTCCATGTTGACATCATATTTTGGGATGAAACATTAATTTCCTTACTTTTGTAGAATCCATTGAAGGAGTGAATGCCTGACAGACACCCCAATGAGATTACCATCAAGTAATTTTTGGAGTAATTTATGACATAATTACAAATGGGCTCTTAAGTCTAAATAGTACTAATCTTTTAAATTTAATTTTTTCTATAAAACATAATGAAAAATCTTGAATTTTGGTCAAAATAAAAGTGATCTTAACTACTGTGCCACATTAGCATTATGTTAAGTAGGTTATAGGAAAAATTAACGACCTTGATAATTGTACAGCTATAATATGCATGTAATCTTCATATAAGGTAACTTTAAACAAGACTTGACTATTAAAATAGGCAACTGTAGCAACTTTTTAAACTTGAAATATAAAAGACAAAACTAGAAATGTCCTTGTACAACTTCAAGATCTGTTTGACTTTCAGGTAAAATCAAAGACTTTCTATAGTTTATTCCCATTTTTATATTGAGCCTATTTTAGCCTCAGTAGCTCTATGATATAGCATTCTCAGTGGAATAAGAAACAAGTACCATGGCTGGCTTAATAGGGAATTTGACTTTGAATTTATTTCCTATTTAAGCTCCAAGAAATTTTCACAAAGACTAAGATGTTTTGGACTATTTTTAAAAGAACAAACAGAATTCTCCCAGCTCATACACTATCTACAGGCGAAAAAGCACTCTGACAGCTACGAAGAAAAAAATCCCTTTGAGATGGCAAAATGGAACCCCAAGTACAGTACTTCCTCCAGTGTAATGTCGTTGAACAGTTCTCTGTCCTTTGTTCTTCCTGAACCCCCTTTGAAAATGGAAAAGTTAAAGATGCACATATGACATAATGGGATTCTTTGTGCCTGCCTTTATAAGAACAGGTTATTTTATGATGGAAAGAATCCACGAACCTTTGCTGTTGTAGGTCTGTTTTTCCCAGAGTCTAAAAAAGTAACGAGGTTACTAGTTTTTGTTCTCCTACAGATTTACAAATCCACTAACAGTTTTCATTGTGATGTGCTTTTCTGCTTCCATCTAGATAGAAGGAAGTTACGGTTATTAAACATCCATGGTGACCTACTTTGTTACAAGATGAAATAGATCATGTAGTACTTCATTATAAAATAAGCTCACATTTTAGTAAGTAACATCTGATCAACTGTATCAACAGTTGTTAATTATTGAATGATATAATATCACAGTTAAGGATTTTATGAAATAGATTTTTATGTTATACTTTTACTACAAATGATGATGTTTTCACAGGCAAGTTTATGAATCAATAAATTTCTGACCATTCTCAACAATAAGATTTAGCTGACATTGCAGAGTATAAGAAGGCACCTTCAAATAAGAATGCCATTTTAACCATAGTTGCAGGATAACATGCAAAATCCAAGCAAAAATACAATAGAAAATGTTTTCTTAAGTGTATCCTTATAATTATTTAATCCAAATATGAAAAATAATTATTTTTATAAGAACTGAACATAGTAAAACTTGTATCAATTTTCTTCTTTTGAAGGATTTTATTTACTTCTTATTGAGTAGACTTAATTTTTCAAAGGCATAAAAACAAGTAAAAGAAAATCTTACCAGCTCTTTTAAATCTGATTTTATAGTTTAAGCCCATAGAAGAAAAAATAATTGCTACACAAGAGAATTTTTATTTTGAGGTCTGGAATATCTAAGAAGTGATCTATTTTGAATTTAAAATTGTTTTATTTGTTCTTTGAGAGTTTTGTACATATTTTGACCATAGTTACCTCCTCCCCCAACTCTTCCAAGAGCACATGATTACATAACTATACGCTTTGTGTTATTTAAATTACTTTTCTCCCACCCTCCCTTCCTTCCTTCCTTTATTTTGATATTTTATTTTTTCAAAATTTCTTCAAGAACAGTTACTGTCTCATACCTATTCTTAAATGTGTGGTCTTCCACTAAAGAATAGTAAGCTTATCAGTTGATGCACACTTAGACAAAATTCTCTCTCTCTCTCTCCCAAAAGTTAATATCCACCATTGACTCTATGACTAGGGATGGAATTGTGTCCAAATTCCTCTCTGTACTGGGATTTGGCCTAGCTTTTCTGGTATATGCTGTCTGGAACGTGTGGTCAGAACCACTATGCATTCGTATACGCATCTGGCATGCTGTGTCCAGACAATATTTCCTTGTATCCATTCACTGCCTCTACTGTTTACATTCTTCCCCCATCCCTTATTCTGATGATCCCTGAACCTTAGAAGAGGGGTAGAGTATATATGTTTTATGATAAATTATTCTGCTGTTTTTAGTCTCTGCCCTTTGGCTAGTTGTGAGTTTCTGTTAATTATTATCTACTTAAAATAGAAACATCCAAGATGAGGTTAAGAAAATACAATGACATGTGAATATAATGATAAGTCATTAGAAGTCAATATAATATTATATCCATTTAACATCATAATTGTAATGGCTTTCCACACATGGCCCATGTGTTTCTAATTAGCCACAGATTTTGGGTCTGAAAAGGGTGCAAGGTTTGTCTTTCATCTTGTGGAGTGGGAATCAAATCAGTCAGAAAGTGAGTGATTACTGCAATGATGTTTATTCTATTATTGCACCAGTAGGCATGCCTTCCCAAACCAGTCATTATTGTATCTCAGAGAGTCCACATATGCTTATGATTGATGACAATTTTGCTCTTCCTGTAGCTTTCTTGGTACCTTCCAATACTATGAAATTTAGTCAGTAGAGACAAAACTTCCATTTCAGTACCATCTTGATTATATCCTGTTATGATTCACATATGTGGTATCTTCAGCAACAGAGTCTTACTGAAAAGCTCTGGAGAGTAACCAGGAATAATGAAGATAGCTCACAATATTAGGGAATGATCTATGGGACTTTATTGGCCAACAACTGCAAAATCTATTCCTATCACTAGTAGTTTTTATTTGTTAGCCTTTTATATCTAGTAGGGATACTGTTGCTGTTATATGGAAATTCCATATATATGACATGTTTTTCTTGTCTAGTAGCCAATATATTTGAATAGTGTCTACAACCACTAATATATCAAACAATAACGGATATATGCTATGTGTTATATTACTTGGATCACTTATAGTATTAAGTTTGTTTTTGAAGCTTAAATGACAAACAAAAATTATTTGTTGTTTAAGACTTAGCAGCATACTTCTATTATCATCCTAAATAGTGAATATTATAATAGTAGGAAGAGAGATGAAAGTTTTCTCAAGGACACGGTGCCAGTATTTAAATTTTCCATGGAATAGTATATACACAAACAGTAGCATAGGGTAATTTAGACCCTATTGTTATAGGTATTTGACAAGAATCAACTACAATAAAAGAAAAAAAATCTTTTGGAATACAATATTTTAGGGCATTACAAAAATCGGCAGAAACTTCATGCAGTTTAGGAGTAGTAGGGTAGTGTAATATTAACCGTTGTTTGTTGGCCAAGTTCATTATAGATTGTGTTACCTTTAACTTTACTTATGCTTATAAATCATATCATAGTAGACATTAGTTTTGTGGCTAAAGGTTGCTTTTTATTCTCCATCATCTTCTAGTCTTTTGGGAACCTTTCTGGATCTCATCAATCTCAGTTCCCAAAGACTTGTGAAACTAATGTCTATATTTGATCTTAGTAAAACTGACTATAGGTTAAATAATAGCTGCGTTTTACATAGCTTCATTCTCAATAAATTGGCACTGAAAATGGAAAAGTTGTCTTATGTTTAAATCTTTATAAATTCTCTGAAGATCTTCTACTTAGTTTATCATGACCATATACTTAATACTTAAGAACACACATTGTGGCTGTATAGGATTTTCATGTTGCAAGTTAACTAAATAGAAAATTTCTAATAATTAATCTGGAAGAGCATATTTTAAAACAACTTATCTGTACATTGTTGCTGTTCAATGTGGTTGCAGCATAAATCACAGCTGCATGGGAACATTCTTGGAATTATAGGTATACCTTGATTAATACATTGGAAATGCTAGCATCTATAATTCAACCCTCTGTTGATAGAATTAAATTACTTTTAATGAGTGATTTAAAACTTAATTGACTACTTTTATAACAGTAACAAATGAGAAAAGACATTGCATTCCCCAAGCATTTCTCAAAAAATTAACGAGGCAATAAGAACTGTGTTAAGCAGGTAATCACTTGTTAATCGATAGGTTATTAGAATCATATTAAACTAGTAGCAATATATTTGCTTCCAGATTTCTCTGAAGCAAACAAGGTGGTCAAACGCTCCATGAAAATAACTCTAGTCAGTTTCTTAGAAACCCTTTTTTTGCTATTTGTTATGAAAAGAAGAGTGGTTGATAGATCATTAGTGAAACAAATACATGATCTCTCTGAAATCGTCTCTATTAACATGTACTAAACTATCTTGTTATATAAGAATACATCACAACCCTCCACAGGCATTCATCTGAAATGTTTGATGAGAAGACTGTTATTCTAGGAGAAAAAATGCAAAGGAAAAATTACCACTCTGTGAGAATTAATTCACTTTGATTTTGTTTGAAAACTTCTAGATATGTTCAGCTGTATTTCTTAGTGTAACCCTCTTGTGAGTTTAGTCGCAGGATGAATGGAATAATTCACCTTTCAATGCTATATTGATGTCATTCTTCAAACATTAAAAACTATTAGGATCCATTATTATGCTTTTTCCCTCTCCCCAGTCCACCTCCATGTTTTATTCCCACTTGCTTCTTAGAACAGGGATTCTTTTCAGATTTTGCATTTACCATAACTTTATTCTCATCTACTCATGATTACTTTTGTTTCCCTTCATACAATTTATATAATTAAAAGTCTTTTTCCTTAGCCCTTCACTTGAAACATGAAGCAGCTTTTTGAGATTTGTCTGTCATAGACTGCAAAGGTATTTTCCCTGTGACTTTCAAACAGAACAAAACCCTGCTTAGTGATTCATATTAAAGTCTGAAATATCAGTAAGATTTGACCTGTCCAAATCAGGCATGCTGCCTTCTTTCACCCTAACAAACAAGAGCATATTAATCATGTAATGAACCAATAAAGATGAATGCCTGATTAACTCTAAGGCCAGAATTAATTAAAAGAGAAGCATTGGTTCTTACAACTGTAATTAGTACTTCTAAATGATATGGGTAGTCAATGAATCACTCAGTTCTGATATGGTGTTCAAATATTTATGTTAACAAAGTCTTGTTCATACAAAAAAGTTTTGCTTTCCATTGATCATAAAATTCAAATCTGTATTAAATTATATTTGCATTATTCATTTTTGCATGATTGTATCTGATAGACACATGCATATATTATGCATGTGTCTAAGTAAGTGATTATTTGTATCCATGTATGCTAAACTACTCATTCTGTATGTGGTTATGTGTCTCACACACACACACACACACACGGNCACACACACACACACACACACACACGGTATATATGCTTGTTTGTGAGTTGTATGTGTTTGTGATGTATGAATATATGTCTGTATGTAAGTGTGTGTGTGTGTGTGTGTGTGTGTATGTATGTATTCTATGTTTGCCCAGAAGATAAAAGAAGTACTTGGGTGCCATTAGTCATGCTCCACTCTTCCATTTTCAGGCGGTCTTTTGGAGAACTTGGACCTTACGTGTTTTTCTAGATTGGTAATCAGCAAACTCCAGCAACCCTTTCTCTGTGTACCTTAACGCCGGAGTTACAACTGTACCTACTCCACTTCTTATGCTTATATAGTGCTCTTAACGGTGGGCCATCTCTCCAGCCCCTAAACTATTCTTTGGAATTCCATCCCAGTCCTCAAACCATTCTTATTAAAGCCACTAGTGTTTCCTTACCTGTAAAAAGTAATGATCTTATTTTGTTCCCATAGATGTTACTACTATGCTACAGCTGGGAGCATTCAACTTGTTTCCTCTCTCTGCTCTTGATTCATTGTCTCCCATTCATAAGAATTTCTTATAGTGTCTATGAATTTGTTTCTTTCAATTCATTTCTTGTGATTTTCATTTTCATTCACCTCTCTTGGCTTTCAAGTATACTCTTTGAATTTGTATCTAAACTGACATATGAACTTTTTCATGTCTTTCACTCAGCATAACTAATATTCCTAACCCCTCCTGATGATTTCCAGGAGTGTTCTAGCATCGTAAACTAGCATGCCAAAACGTTAATTTATCACCTATTTATGCCTTTTCTTGAAGTCCCTTTGCAGCAAAAAACAGAAAATTAAGTCAATTATACAGGTCTGATCTTTTGGAATTATGCTTATTCGTCTTCTCTCATTTTCGCCCCAGAAGTCCAAGTAAGCCTCTCTTTCAAATATTTTGATAATTTCTTGAATTGGATACCATTCCTGTATCATTAAAACATATTCCAAATTTTCTCAAAATGAATAATTGCTTTTGTAGAAAAAAACACTTTATTCATTATTAATAGCTCTGGAATTTCATCACACAGTTCATAATAATTAACTCAATTGTGTGTATTTCAGAATTTAGTCTGAAAATTCATTTCAGACTTACTCAAAAGCTGGAAATCTACATACTTCTGCCTTCTTGAATTTTTGAGATAAATATTTAAATTATATTCTCTGTCATTTGTTCACCTTATATTAATTTCCAAAATCAACAAATTGTCTTACACAACAGCAATGCAACAATTAACACATAATGACAATACCATATGTATTAATTTCCCATAATTGTTATATATATTAAGCACATTACAGTTCTGGAAATTAAAAATCCTAATATATTTCACTAGAAATAAAAAGACATTGGCAAGGCTGAATTTGTTTTAGAGACTCTTAAGGAGGGCTTAATTTGCATGATTTCCCAGCTTCTACCTCATACCTACATATTTTTCTTTGCTGGTATTCCTTGTCCATCTATATTGTATCAGTGTACCAGTTTCCAGACAGTTATGAAGACATTAGTTTCTAATGATTAGAATTACAATGTCTTAACATGACTATATAGATGGATACTTCAAGACAGCCTCCTTATGTCAACATCTTTAATCACCCATGCAAAGTGATTTTTATTTATAAAACAATAGTCTCAGGCATGGGGTTAGTACATACAATCTTCTAGGACCACCCTTCTGCCTACCATGCACTCTGCTCTATAACTGCAATGCATGTTTTGCCATTGTTGCCAACAATACTATGCATTACAACAAAATGTTAAATGCTAAAGTAGGTATTGCCTATTGCATGTCTAACATATCCTCAGATTCCTGTTTTTCACATTTTTTTATCATCTACAAATGACAATCCTGAATTTCACACTCATTCTGGTTCAGACATATTCTATTATCTCTTCCAGGACTGTGCTCCATATGAGTTATCCTGAACAGCTATGAGTTCAGATAATTTTTGAAGAATCTCATCACCTATAGATATCACAAATCTTTGGGCATGTGACTTAAATCAGTTAATTATTGATCCTTGTTATAATTTTAATCTTATTTTATTCATTCTCTACTTTCATAAATTTTTGATACAACTATACATTATCATTTATTTTTCATTTTGTCTCCAACACACAGTGAAGCAGCTCTACTCTGCAATTTCTAACCCTGCTGCTGCTTCTAAATTTGGGAACTTATTTCAACCGTCTTTGGCAGTTGAAATCCTGTATGCTCTATGTGTTCATTATCCTGACAGGTTTTGTAAGAGATCACAATTAGACTGAATCCCCCATCATCCATCCCCACAGTGACTAGAGGATTTTCACCACTTATGATAACAGAGCTATATCTTGTAGAATATTTTCTCTGTCTGTCTCTGTCTCTCTGTCTCTTTCTGACTATAAAGTGAACTCTAGAAAAAGGTTGCTAGCTTTTGTTTCCAAAGTATTTTTGGAAAATGTATGTATAACACTTGATAGATTACTTTAAAAGGCAGCTAAGTATGTTTTCTTAATTCCTTAAAATTTTTATGGATGATTTATGATCACCACACTTCCAGTTTTCTAAAGAGATCTTGTCTATTTCCTCTTCTCAGGGGTATATATGTATGTTTCTCTTAGGGTTCTTCTTGTTACTTAGTGTCTTTGGGGTCATGGATTATAGGCTCCGTATCCTTTGCTTTATAGCTAGTATTTGCCTAGGCGTATATTCCATGCTCATATTTCTGGGTCTGGGTTACCTCACTCAGGATGTTTCTTTTTTTTCTAGTTTCATCCATTTCTATGTAAATATTAAGATGTCATTTTTTCCACTGAGTAGTACTTCATTGTGTAAATATACTAAATTTTTCTTTATCCATCCTTTTGTTGAGCGGCATCTAGGTTGTTTCCGTGTTCTGGCTATTACAATGCTGCTATGAACTACAGATGTCCTTTTAGTATAATTGAGCATTCTTTGGGTATATGCCCAGCAGTGGTATTGCTGGATCCTGCCAAAGATTGATTCCCAGTTTTCTGAGAAACCACCATGCTAGTTTCTAAAGTGGTTGTACAAATTTTCATTCCCACAAGCAATGGATGAGTGTTCCCCTTACTCCACATCCTCTCCAATATAAGCTATTATTGGTGTTTTTGATCTTAGCCATTCTGACTGGTGTAAGATGGTATCTCAGAGTCATTTTGATTTGCATTTCCCTGATAGCTATGGGTGTTGAACATTTCCTTAAGTGACTATCTTCCATGGAAACAGATACAGAGATTATAGTGGAGCACTGGGATAAGCTCCCAAAGTCCAGCCAAGAGTAGGAAGAGTGAGAATATGTGCAAAGAGGTCTTGACCATGATGGGGACACCCACTGAAACAGCTTACTTGAGCTAATGGAAGCCTAACAACTCTGCCCTGACAGTAAGGAAACCAGCATATAACCAAACAAGGCCCTCTGAATGTGAGTAGCACTTGTATGGCTGGAGCAGACTATAGGGAGAGCAAATATCCCTACTGCTTGTTCTGGCTCTTTGGAACACATTCTTTTTGGAGGAATACTTTGCTCAGTCTAGATATAGTGGAGGTGGGTCTTGGTCCTGCCTTAAAGCAATGTACTAGACTTCCCCATGGAAACCCTAACCCTCTCTGATAAGTGGATGAGGGTGAGATGGGAGCAATGGGGATGGGGAATGGAGGATGGGGAGATAGTAGAAACAGGATTTGGCATGTAAAATTGTTGTCAGGGATTTCTGTCTTGCCCAGTTCCCACCATCTTTAAATCTCGAAGAAATCTCACAGAGGTCTACATTAGTTATAAACCCATTGGCCCATTAGCTCATGGTGTAGGAGGGTCATTGTTCTTTGTGTTACTTTCATTGGTTAATAAAGAAACTGCCTTGTCCTTTTGATAGGCCAGCCCTCAGATGGGTGGAATAAACAAAACAGAATTCTGGGAGGAAGAAAGCAGAGTCAGGCAGACGACATGAAGCTCTGGCTGGAGACGGACATAGGTTATAATCTTCCTGGTAAGCCACGTCCTCATGGTAAAGACAGATTAATAGAAATGGGTTAATCACGATGTGAGAGTTAGCCAGTAAGAGGCTAGAACTAATGGGCCAGACAGTGTTTAAATGAATACAGTTTCCATGTAATTATTTTGGGCATAAACTAGCTGGGCAGCAGGACGGGGTCCGCCACACCCTACTACAACAGATTGGTGCCTCAATGTGGTCGGCTAAATCCACTTAAAACCTCAGAGAGCTTAATTTTAAAGACAGAAGAAACAGAATTTAACACAGCTTTTTGCTGTTTACTAGGGCTTCTTATTAACTCTTATAACTTATATTAACCCATTATTATTGTCTATCTTAGCCACATAGCTCAGTAACTTATTCAGTGAAGCAGTCACATCTTGCTTCTTTTGTAGAATGGTAAAGCACTGTATCCTCTTCCCAG
>LOEQ01005515.1:109894-125711 GCA_001685075.1 Bramus lutescens | reverse complement strand
GCTACTGGCCAATCAGCATTTATTTACAATATAATTGACAGAATACAGACCATTCTCCCACACCCCTTCCCCCTCTTTTATTTTTTTAAACAAAGGAAAATATCCATAGTCCATTTTTTTGGAATGTGGGTGTAGTTTTCCAGGCTACCTTCTGCTGGTAGGGGGCACTGGTAATCTTATAGGTACCTAAAGAAAATTTAGAATTATCATCAAGTCATTATTGGAGTATCCTATGAGGCTTAATCATCTCAGGCAGTAGTCTTGAATCTGTTCGGGATGTAGAACTCAGACTTCTGGGCCATCTGTTTCTACCAGAGATTTCTCAGAAGGCCTTCCTTGTTCAAACCTGATTTTTCTTAACTCAGAATGAATCCACAGCTTCTCATTTCCTGTGGAAACAAAAGCAAATCTTCTTCTCCAAAGTAACATACCTTTTGACTTCAATTTTGGAGTCAAGGTATTTTTAAAATATCTATCTTGGATTAATTTAGCCGCATTTATAAACAAATATCTTTTAGCAGCTGTTGCTCCTTCCTCAGGAATCAAACAATTCAAAGAGAGCATATTAACATACAGTATCCAGGTTCTCTGTGTATTTTTCATCTTTATGTGAGCTTATTTTAACCTCCATTTCTTTTATTTTACTTTTAATTTTTTTTGGCTTTTTGAGAAAGGTTCTTTGTGTATCTTTGGCTGTCCTTAAACTCCCTCTGTAGACCAGGCTCTCCTTGAACTCACAGAGATCTTCCTGCCTCTACCTTGCTAGTGCTAGGATTAAAGGTGTGTGCCACCACACCCAACTACTCTTTTTATTTTTTCTACGAAGCATACATATATTTTTAAACACAGTAAACCATTTAGAGTTTTTTATCTTTGAATCTATCTTTACTCTATATATCTCTCTTTTTTAACCACGTGAGTTTTTAATTTGCTAAGCAATATGGAGAGGATTAAAACAGTGGCTTTGACTGCTGGATTCAGCCCATTCCTTAGCTTTCTGAGATTCCAGGCTCATGGCAGAAGTACCAGTCAGAACCATGTTTATTGCCACTACTCTATGGCATTTCCAGGTCCCTGCCAGCAAGCAAGCTATGGCAGTCTTCTCACAAATCACACTCAAATACTCTGTAGCTGGACCTCCTGCCTGAAAGAGTCAGAGTTTGCACTGGCAGGATGGCCTAGAAAGCTGGAATTTTATAACAGCATGGCTTTTTCCCTGCTATAGCTGAAAATCAATAAGCATGTGGTCAGATTTTCATCAACACTGTTGAAGTGTTTTGTGGCAGGACCTCTTAAAAGAGCTGCAAGGTTTTGCAGCTAAAGCTGAGTCAGGAAGCTTCTCTAATATCAATAAGTTGTGCTTGATTCTATTCTTTCTTATCTAGAATTGCCTCCCAAGCTCTGTCAGGATTTATGTGGATGCAGTCATACACATGTTGGGCACCATTTGTTGTCAGGATTTCTGTCCTGCCCAGTTCCCACCATCCTTAAGTCCCAAAGAAATCACACAGAGGTCTACATTACTTATAAACTGATTGGCCCATTAGCTCAGGCTTCTTAATAACTCTTATAACTTATANCTCTTAAAAGAGCTGCAAGGTTTTGCAGCTAAAGCTGAGTCAGGAAGCTTCTCTAATATCAATAAGTTGTGCTTGATTCTATTCTTTCTTATCTAGAATTGCCTCCCAAGCTCTGTCAGGATTTATGTGGATGCAGTCATACACATGTTGGGCACCATTTGTTGTCAGGATTTCTGTCCTGCCCAGTTCCCACCATCCTTAAGTCCCAAAGAAATCACACAGAGGTCTACATTACTTATAAACTGATTGGCCCATTAGCTCAGGCTTCTTAATAACTCTTATAACTTATATTAGCACATTATTCTTGTCTATGTTAGCCACATGGCTTGGTCCCTTATTCAGCTAGGTAGTCACATCTTGCTTCTTTTGTGGCAGGGTAAAGGACTGCATCTTCTTCCCAGAATTCTCCTGTTCTCCTTGACCCATCTCTACTTCTTGTCTGGTTGTCCTGAACATACTTCCTGCCTTGCTACTTGTCAACCAACATTTATTTAAAATATAATTGACAGAATACAGATCATTCTCCCAAACCATAAAATAAGAAGTAATAGTTCAAAAAATAAAATAAAATAAAAAAGGAAACAGGAAAAAAAATCTAGGGTTTATAGATTAAATGGATATATTATTGTCATTTCTATTCATTTAAGTTTAAGACACATAGCAATTGAGAGAGCAGGCCCTGAACCTTGCCTGGACAGCACCATAGAGCCAACCCTGTTGGCAGAGGTGTGGGTTAGCCCACCCGGAAGTTGTGAGCATGGGAGAGCTATTCCCACTACTTGTTTGTCTTGTGATTGTTTTGGGGGATGGAAAGATGCCCCTTAAAGCCTGCAGTAGGTGAGCCAGCTGACCCTCCCCCTTACCAGCTGCAGAACTCAGGAAAGTGGGCCATGTCCTCTTTTAGGCTGTACAGTAGAGCTGATCCTGTTGGCAGAGGCACTGTAAGCCCTGAGGGTTTGAGACTGGCCACACTTCCAGTGTTCCTCAAGCAGAAATGAGGGTGAAGGAAAGATAACCCCCAACAACCCATCCCCCCCCACATTCAGTCTTGATCCTGCCACCTAGGTTGGGCAAGGGAGCTGCCCCTTCCCCTTACCAGCTGCAGCACTTGGGAAATTAGGGCCTGCACCTTGCCTGGACAGCACTATTGGTGGAGGAGAACCAGCCCCGAAGTTGTGGGCATGGGAGAGCTGCCCCTTTACTCATCTGTCATGTGTCAACATGGACAGGGGAGAGATAAACACCCATCCCTCAATAAACACATGAGGCAGATGGAAGAGCTGACCTTGAGGTCATAAGAGCAGGGTTGCTATCCCTGCCCTCATCAGCTACAGCGCTATGGAGAGTGACCCCTACACCTCATCTGAGCAACATAGTAGAGCTGGCCCTGAAGGTGTATGTGTGGGACAATAGCCATGGGGATCTGAGAATGTGAAAGCCTGGGAACTGGCCCCACCCTTTGTGCATTGCTGCCAGGAGTGAAATAGACAGAACAATGCTGGAGTGCTCACTCCCGTGGCTTGGTGGTGAACGTAAGGTTGGCGGACTTACCAAGACTGCAACTGCACAGGCCCAGAATCATGCCTTCCCTAAGGTCTACCTCATCTGGGGGTGGGGAGGGACAGTCCTGCAGACCCAGGTCTTCAGGACCTCCATTACACAGGGCAGCAATGGGATGTCTAGAAAGAGTCTCTGTGATGGTCCATCTTTGATGGTGTAGCAGAGACTAGGAGCTTTGAACCTGACCAATGATTCTTTGGGATGAACGCTTGCATGTAAAAATGTTTGCATAAAGGGGTTTAATGCATGACTCGCTGTTCCACAATGCGGCTTTCATAACATTTCTCTTTCTTCGTTTTTCACCTAAATTTTATTTTGTTTTATTTTGGGAAGGGGCTGGAGATGGGTGAGACTGGGAGGTGTGATGTAAAAGATACAAAGAAAAAATAAAAAGGAAGTTAAAAAGAAGTTTAAACACAGATGCATTGTAGGATTTCTCTCTTTTAAGACCACAGGGATGGGCAAATGAACACTATTAAAAAGTCAAAGGTAATCAAACTGCAATTTATTCATATTATCAGCGTGTAAGTTTATATATTAATAATAAATTTCTATATACTCCTCAATAAAATATGATTTAATCTCTTTGTGGAGAATGTGGGCATTAAAACGTGATTTCAAAGGTATAAACCACATAAAAATATTTTATACAGTAATAATCAGTTCAAGAATTTTAAAAAAATGATGCTATTTAAAAATTATTCTGTTATATCTAGCCCAGAAGTTTTTAATCAACCTTGAAAGGTGACTTCCTCACACCTTCATTTTTAGAAAATAAATTGAATTCCAATTATCCGATAATTATCTCTGTTCAGATATAATTGTTGTTTGAATAATGTATATGCAGAAATCCTTTAATGCAGGATCTTATAAAGATAAAAATGATACTGAATTTTAAAGAATCTGTATTATACATTAATACTACATATGGTAGCCTACCTAGCATTTAATGAATCACTACTTTATTAATGCAATGGACACAAAACAGTGTAGTATAATTTTCTTATTCTTTCTTTATTTATGCGTTCTTAGTGAAAACATATTATATAAGATGGAATTCTACCCACCCAACAAGAAAGCTAGTTTATCAATACATGACTGACAGTAATAGTTCTATATATCCAATTTTGTTCAAGTTGTTATTGATCTAGAGCTGTTTGTTTAAAAAAATTCCATTTCTTCACATAATGAGATAATATCAGTGTGGGCTTATTTGAAGAGTCAGAGGATCTGTCTTCTAGGTACAGGGCAGTCTCTGCTTTTACAAATCTCACCTTTGAGTTGATACACCACCTGGTGAAGTTGTGAGCTGCTATCAAACTGGCACTAAGCAAAGCTGACAGATCTCTGGAGTGCTTTTTTACCGAAGCTCTGTCAATTATTAGTGTATCCATGTAGACAGTATCAGCAATTCAGACTGTTTTCATATGCAAATTTTATTTCATCCTCATCCAGCACTGAGCTATTCTTTCTATTTACCATTGTGGAATAGCTCATAAATTTATTTTGTTCCTAATAGCTTCTTCCTGATACTGTATGCTGAGTGTTATTTATTTGAGGGCTCTTCTTTTTTTTTTTTTTAAATTTACAACCATGGAATTTCTCTATAGTTCCTCGATTGTTACTTAGTTACTGTTCAAGTAAAATTTACTGACAGTAAATGTAGATGAAGAGAAATCTAAACCTGAGACTCTGGATAAAACTGTATCTGTGGTCTTCAGCAGCAGCCAGGGTCATCCTATGACCTCATCCCTGGGGTCACAGAGGCCAGGCAGAGAAAGCACATGTTTCTAGACAAAGGTGTCACCATGTCTCAAGTCTTTAACCTTAGCGGTATTGCTAGAGAAAGTTTGCCTTATTATTCTCTGTGGCTTGGATGCAGTGTTAGGTTTAATCAACATTTACATGATATTTCTGCTTCTAGGAAAGTGAGTTGTCTGCACCTTCATTACCCTCATTATTTTTACTTTGACAAGATGCTTTCATATGTGGGTGGCTTTACTGACCTTGTTGTACAGTAGAGAACCTAGATATGCTTGTTGCCATGGTTTTCTTTTCTTCATCTCCTCTTCCTCCTCCTCTTCATCATCTTCTTCTTTTTGTTTTTAAATACAGTGTTTCTCTGTTTAGTTATTGCTGTCCTGGAACTCACTTTATAGACCAGGCTGACCTTGAACTCACAGATCTGTCTGCCTCTGGCACCCAAGTGCTGAAATTAAAGGTGTACACCACCTCCTCCTGGCTTATCAATTCATTCCTGTGTTTGTTTGTTTTTATTGTTGTTGCGGTGTTTTTTTTTTGTCTTACAGGTTTTCTATGGCAGTGTTAAAACACCATAACCAAAAGCTTTACTTTTGCTTACACTTCTACATCATAGTCTACCATCAAAGGAACGAAGGGCAAGAACTCAAAAAGCACAGAAATCTGGAAGCAGTAGCTGGGGAACACTGCTTTCTAGTTTCTTCCTCATGACTTGCTCAGTATATCTTAGTATACCTGCCATGGTCATTTGCCCAGGGTTGGCAACCCCATTTCTTCAATCATCAATTAAAAAGAGTAACAAAGGCTTGTCCACTAGCTATCTGGTGGGGGTATTTTCTTAAGTTCACTGACCTCTTCCAATATTCCTCTAGCTTGTGTCAAGTCATCAGAAAACTAGCCAGCAATTATAGAATAAGGAAACCAGTGACTTCATCCATGTGTTATTTATTTATAGGGATCTCCATGGGATTGGCAGAGTCTTTTATAGAACAGTATTTGTAATATATCAATATTGCAATATCCTGGTATGTAAAATACTCTACCCACCTATGTTTGCTTTGAAAACATTTTGCCTGATAATTTGTTGGTGAGAACATAACAGAAACTCTGTCATTCCCATGTGATCTCATTATTTCTCAGATATTCTTCCTCTTTCACATTCATTTTGTATTTATCAGTGTATACAGAAGCATTCTTTTTTTAAGACAAGAGGTTTGTAAAGAATGGAGAGTTTGGGTAAGAAGGTTAAAAAAAAGAATAAAATCATAGATAAAAACAGAGAGGATGATGCTTTAAATTTTGAATTTGAATTTCCCAAGGTAATACATGTGGCCTAGAACTTGGTAGACCCCTTTTTCATGAGAAACTCAGACTAAATATTTAATAGACAGCTGCCAGCAAAGATGCCCTCAGAAGAAGCCTTATGATTATTCATAAAACAATATATCAAAAGCAACTATTCATAATAATTTATCTGAGTGCATGAGAGTTCCACATGAGGATTTTTTTTAGCATATGGCCATACCACATGTGAGGGTACACAAATCTATTCTGACCTTATATGCATGCTCATATTATTAAACTGAAATGAACAACACTTTAATTTATGAATGAGAGACCTGCACTTTTATTTTCCTCACATCCCTGTTTAGCTTTTCTCAGGCTTTGAGTGTCTCTCAAAAGGCCTGAGGGCTACAGCTATTAATCCTAGAAAACATTTTTTTATAGAAAAGAAGATATTAGGGGAAAATCCATTTATTAAGCTCTTAAAAATTAATTATACTTTGTACAAATATATTTTAATATCTTAAAGAGTGAGCCTTTCCAGTTAAATGTTTATATGTTTGGCAATATATGCAACAACTGATTAATAAAAAAGGTTCTGATTTCTGTACCCATTTCCTGAATAATAAATAAAAATTACTTCTGTGGGAAAAGAGTTGCCTTTTGTTAAATTACTCATCAAGGCAGAAAGACATTAAGAATATTACTATGCTGAAGAACATTAATATTTTTGTATAACATAGAGAAGTTACAATATAAATTAAAATCTAGCCTTTAATTTATTTTACTATGCTCTCCAAAAGTCACCTAAGATACACAGTATTTCTTAAACAAAGCCAGAACCTCAAGACAGATATATAGCATTTGCATAACAATTTATAGTAAATTATTCATTTAATAATGGTCCCACCAAGATTAGAGGGAATTCTGTAATGTGTCACCACCTTCAAGAGTCATGTCTCCAGCTTCTAAGAGTTGTAAACGCTAGTTCTAACAAACTTCATTTTAAAATATTTGCCTGTCCAAATTTTATACTCTCCTTTTATGAGATTGACTAGTTCATTTTTGAATAAAATTTCTACTACAATTCAGTCAGATGTATGTTTTGCCTGTTATAAAATAGAATATATACTGAAGGATCTACTGGGCTAAATAAAAACAAATGTGGGCAGGGAGGGACCTTGAGTGAATAGAAATGGATCTTGAGAGGCTGGGCCAATGGCCAGCACTCTGCTGGAATATAAGTAACACACTGGCAGAGAATAATGCTGCATGGCAGTAGGTAAGCTTGGAGGATGAGAGGAAGTGCTGACTTCCATTGGATATAACATGAAAGTCAAACTAAAATACTAAGAGTTCAGCCAGCAGAAGAAGATTAACCACATGAAGCCTGAACTCATAGAAACTGACTATGTTTTGGAAGGGCAGGGATAGGTTTGTTTCCACAAAGATAATGTGAGAAAGACACCCTTGGAAATCAGTTGTGGCCATATTTCATAGCTGGAAAGAAGCAGAGATAACATTGATATCTGGGGTCCTGAAGCACCTCTGATAAAATGAGAAACATACAATCCTGAAAACAATAGAATCTAAGAGAATTTAAGGGGAGTTCAGTGTAATAGTCAGAAGGCACTAATATATTTAAAATATATATAGGTTTGATAGAATATGGCTACACAAAGTAAAACAGCTAGGGAATTGATATACAGTTACTCAGCTTATTAAAATCAAAAGACTGAAGGATGATGCAGAAAAAGGTAGTTAAAGAGTTTTCTCAGTCAGGGTTACTATTACTATTTTGAAATAACATGATAGGACAAAATGGGAACGAAAGGGTTCATTTGTCTTCCTCTACCACACCACAGTTCATTATCAAATGAAGTCAGGACAGTAACTAAACCGGCAGAAATGTTGAGGCAGGAGCTGATGCAGAGACCGTTGGAGGACTGCTGCTTTCTGGCACGTTCCCTTTGCCTTGCTAAGCCTTCTTTATTACAGAACCCAGAACTGCCTGTTAGAGTTCCTGTATGTCTCCACTTAACACAGTGGATTTTTTTTTTCAACAGGAAATAGTCAGCAAACATTTGGAGGATGAAAGTGAAGTACTTAGCACTTCAAACTCAGTCAAGCTTTGTCTAAATAGCCTTACCAGAAATGCTATATAGATTTTAGAGTTCTTCAGAATTATGTTGTTTATGCAAATATCAAATTGTATATATACAATATGAAAATGTGGATTTTGAACTATTAAAAATATAACTTTTTATTACTATATATTAATTGTCCAAAATAGTGGGCTTAATGACAAAGTTTTATAATTATAAATAATATTTTATTCATTTAAAATAAATTTAGATATATTTATAAATATAAATGTATGTGCATATATTGTATGCTGATCATATTTTCCCACACTTTTATCTCACCGCTTCCTCCTTTCCCATTCCACATCACTGATAGTCACCTTTCAATTCTGCTCAAATCTTCTAAATTCCACATATAAGAGAAAGCATGAAATATCTATTTTTAGGACTATCAATCATTTCTATTAAGGTGATGATTTCCACTTTATATATTTTCTTGATACTTGCATATTTTTGTTCTTTATGGCTGAATGAAATTCCATCATATATGTCACAGATACATTAGTTATCTCTCGATGTTAGGCTGGTTTCATGAGTTGACTTTTGTGAACTGTGACATAGTCATGCATATATCTCTGTGGATATATCTCTTTTGGATTCTTCTGAACATGAACAAAGCAGTGATGTAGCTGTAACGTAATATTCCAAATTTTTAATAATATTTTATTCTTTAGTTGAGAGTAGATACTTCTCTCATTTAATAAATCTAGACCACGCTTTCCTCTCTCTTCACTCCTCTCTGCTCCACCCATGCCTTCCCCACCCCCAGATCCATTCCTCCTCTATTTTCCTTCAGAAAAGAGCATGCCTCCAAACACGACAAAACAAGATACAATAAAGCAAAGCCAAAGCCCTCATACTGAGGCTAGGGAAGGGAACCCAAAAGGAAGAAAAGGGTATCAAAAGCAGGCAAAAAAAAAAAGTCAAAGACAGACCCTCTCCCATTGTTAGAAGTTCCACAAAAACACAGAGCTAGCAGACATAGAATATACGCAGAGAACTTGGTGCAGAAGCATGTAGGCCCCATGCTTGGTGATTTGGTCTCTTAAGAGCCCAAGTGAGTCCCACTTAATTGAGTCAGTGGGTCATGTTCTCCTGGTGTTCTCCATCCCATCTGACTCCTACAACTTTTCTCATTCTTCTCTTGTGTAGCTTCGGTAGTGGTACACTGCTATCTTCAATACATTAAGGTACCGTCCCATCCCCAAGGTCTCCTACTTTTGTCACTTCCATGAGAATGAATATTCTGCCTGGGTTAACAGAGAATCCCAGGTTTGATTCATATTATTTTATAACAAAACTGTAGAACAGTGTCTGGATGTTGTTGGATATTTGTGTGTCTCCACTTGAAGAGTTCATTTCTCCCTCAATGGTTGGTCATGTGCTCTTTTAGTTTGTCTTTAGTCATGATGTTCTTCTACTTTAATTAGCCTAACAGCATTTTCTGCTGGATTATTTTAGTGATTTCCTTTCTTTTATTTTCTGAAGATTTTCATTCTGTTTTACAAAATCCCTATATCATTAATAAATTTCATGCAAATATTGAATTTACTTATTTTCTTCACTCATTTACTTAGTTGTCTCCTACTTGAGTAATTGTTTATTTTAAAAATTAGACTTGAATTCCATGCCTGGTAGTTCACGATTTTTGATGTTTTTGGTTCAGTTGTTCAATCTTTCTTTTAAAAGACTCATACTATACTGGTTTTCACAATTCTGATATGCTTACATTGCCATTTGCACATTTGTTGGGATGAGATTCTTTTTTAGTTTTTTAATGGTGGTTTCTCTGGTCAGAAGCCTTCTCTTCAGACATCAATACTGCCTACCACACAGAAGAAAGAAAGTAAACTGAGGCAATAGCAAGTAAAAAGCAGCCTAATATTTAATTTCACAGTAAAAATGAAAGACAAAAATCCCCACAACCAATAAATATTAAAAGTGATCCATGATAATTAGAATATAAATTTAAAACTTAAAAATTCATAAACAATAGTTTTAAATATTAATAATGTGGAGGGTCAGGGATAGTATAATGCACAGACACACAAACACAAACAAACAAGATATGAAAAGTTAAGAAATGCATGGGAAGATGATATAATTAATTATAATGAAGGAGAAAAAATAACACAGGTAACTAACCAAACAAAACAAGCCCTACTTATAAGGCCAGTTACTACTTTTGTATGACAGAAAAGATGGAGTAATTTTTCACTTTACACTTTTCTACATGTTTATGTTGAGATTAAAAGGTCTTTTTTTATATCTAAGGCCTAAAAGATGATATTGGAAAGGGCTATTTAGAAGATGAGCCCTGATCTACTCAATGTCCAGGAATCCTGTCAATCTATTAGACTGAATTTATGTAAGATATGTTGGCCTTACAATCCAGCAAACAAAGGAATTGATCTCTACCTGCTGCTGCCAGCTAGAATTGAGAACTGGTGTTTGGAGTCTACGTCGCAGTAGAGGTGTTCTGTCAAGGTGTACATGGACATAGAAAAAACACCTGCAGAGTCTTCCAGGATGTAGAACACGGTCGTAACAGAGTAACATGTGCTAGTGAGGTGTGGCAGAAGCAGTTAGTGACTGTGCATGCTTTTGACTGTGTTAGTCTCTGCCTGCTCTCACGTTTACACATAGATAGCCTTGCTGTTCTTGCTAGATGTCAGTCACGTTTACCCCAAACAATCACATCTCTTTCCTTCAGCAGTGCAGCCTATATTTCTCATGACATAGACCTATGTCTACTGTTTGGTTGTATGTCTTAGATATTTTTGAGCTTACACTGATTGTAGTATTGGTCACTTTCCCAGCCAGTGGAGAGACAAAGCTATTGGCAGATTGGAGATACAGACCTGTAGGACTTCTGCATCCTATGGCAAAATGTTTTCCTGTAAGATCTTTCTTAAGATGGTTGCTCACCACAGTAAGAGAACAAGCCTGGACTTATGACTTCTGGCTTTCTGAGTTACAAATCTATGATTTAATTTTTTTTTACAGAATACTAGATTATGCATTTTTGGAGTTTGCCTTTGCTTCAAGCTACGATGGTTGGATTCTTGTCCTTTCTGTCTTTGTTATTTAATGTTGCAAGGAGAGCCGGTCCTTTGTTTTTCCTGGCTGCCCAGCTAGCTTACACCCAAAATAATCACACAGAAACTGCATTCATTTAAACACTGCCTGGCCCATTAGCTCTAACATCTTATTGGCTAATTCTTATTTCTTAATTTAACCCATTTCTGTTAATCTGTGTATCCCCACATGATTGTGGCTTATCAGCCAGATTCTAACCAGAATCTGTCTCAGGCAGGAGACCCATGGCATCTGCCACACTGCCCTTCTTTCCAGCATTCAGTTCTGTCTATTCCGTCTACCTAAGTTCTGCCCTATCAACTAGGCCAAGGCAGTTTCTTTATTCAAACAATGAAAGCAACACATAAACAGAAGGACCTCCTACACCAATCTAACATGATGTTTCTTTCTCAATCCTCAGCTTCATTTCTGCATTTCAGTGGATTTTGTTTACTGTTGCCCATTCTTGATATTATATGTGGCTCTTTTATCCCTTAAACCTTATACTTGATGCTTATTTCAGATGTGGGAAGGTGCTGGTGGTTGTTTCTAGTCTGCATATAAGCAGAAACTGTTAGAGTAGGAACAGAAGTCCAAATGATCGGGGCTATGCTAAGTAAGGGAAATAAGTGAGGGAGTGAAGTTAGAAGTGTGGGGGTTGGGGAGAGAGGGAAAGAGATAGGAATAAAAACCGCATTGTGTGGCTGAGCATAAATGGAAGTTCTATCAGAAGGAAATATCAGTAATAAAGAATGTCACTTTTAACATGGCTATGTTGTTCGTTATGGAACTTTTGCAGTAATGTAGCCTAAAACATTACACTGCAATAATTATGTAGATTAATGTGTGTGTCCTTATATTTTGTGTCTAATGCAAATGTCTTACTACCATCCTAGACCTATCCTTGTATCACATTGTCTCAGGAGCTTGCTTTAACTTTTATAACATTCAGCTTGAAATTCAGCAGACACTATTGTAATAAACATATTATTTTGAATCTATTATGAGGAGAGTTAGATATGATTAACATTCTCATGAAATAGATACATATGTCCACGTACTAGTATATTTTGAAACTGTGTTATTCTCAGGCCCTATGTTAGAACATTGTTTCAACAGTGTTCAATTTGATCAGATCATCAAATGGCACATTGCTCTATCTCCATAGTATGGTATTACCTGGACTACATGAAATAGAAGCTATATATTGCTGGGATTTTTAATATATGAGTAGTTTAGAGGTTGAGAAATAAACTTTATATAGAGGGGAATAACTATCTCAGTGAAGTTTATAGTAATCCAGTCATCTGGCATGTATACTAATATTATTATATTAATTATAATAGTAAATCCAAAATACATTAAAATTTAGCATGTCTTTTATCTCTCACTAACAAATAAATAAATAAACAAAATGATTAAAGGTGATATAATAAAATAGGAAGTCATTAGCTTTGGATTCAGTTGAATATAATGGAAAGGGACATTCAGCAAGTTCTGTTTGTGATGAAAATAATAAAATCACCTTGCAGAACCTAAATGCTAATTATAATGTGGACACTTTAGCATTCTGGAAAAAGTGTATGCCATCTGTAGCAAAAAAAAAAAGGAATGATGCCCTATTAAATAAACAGCTATGACATGCTAGGGGTCTGGACAATGACAAAATAACTAAATGGTTACCCAGTAACCACACAGAGCAGGATTCTGCAAAACTCATCCATTCATAGGTTGATCAGGACTAGCAGCAATTAATCATGCCAGCATCAGTCATGAATAGGGGCAGAGGACACAAATAAGCAACACGAGCAGGTGGCCCAGATTCCATGTCATCCACCACTGTTACATTGGCATATTTCACTTAGCACTTAACATGTACCTGCTGTGTATGAGGAATGTGTTCTGAATTTCTAATGAAGGAGGAGAATGTTAAACTTAAATCAATGGTAGCTATAAACAAATGTAACCTGACACAAACTAATACAAGCATCAGCCTGAAGAAAAGTTGTGTGAAATCATCCTAATGATTATAACATGGAGGGGTAGATATGCCTCTGGAAGTCATTGAATGGATAGAAAATATGACCACTGCCTTGAAAAGAGAAAAAACTTTTGGATTGGAAAGCATATATTTCTGGGGAAGATATATGTACACAGACCTTTAATGCTGGGGATACTGATTGTCTACAATAAAAACATTAGACAAGGAATAATACAGAATGTGGAGGCTGGCTGGCATCATTCAAATTTTTGCGTAAGTTGCATAGTTTTCACAGATGGAAACATAAACAGAATAGTGGAAGAGATGCTTATAAGTGGGTTGAGTTATATTCATATTTACTCAGGAAAATGGATCTAGCTACAGTTCCTGATCAAGACATGACCTAATGGGTCTCTAACATAATGTTGAGCACTTAACACATCACCTTCCTTTAAAAAGGAGTAGCTTGCTGGAGAAGTGACTCTACTTGATCTTTTGTACTCAAGACTAAAAACAATTCATCTTTTATTGACAGAATGCAGGTATGTAAGTATGTCTTCTTTACAGGGTCTTATTCAATATGTACTATATGAAGTGTTATAGATTTCTTGCTTTTTGAACTCAGAAATCCCTTTAGTCTCATTTTGGATCAAAAAGTGACTGTGAGGATATGGCCACTGGTCATTGGTCCTATCAAAGGTAAGCAAAATCGTGTATTCAAGAATCAATATTGATAGGAATTGTTCTATATAACATTATTGTTTTGTTTTCTTTTCCTTTCAACTTTTGACCTTGTTTCTAAAATAACAAAGATTAAAGCTGATTTTTTTAAGAGACATGTAAGCAAAGAGAGAATTTCTGTCCTTATATGAACATCAATATACATAAAAAACGAGAAAAAGAAGCAAAGAAAGAAGGAAGAAAGAAAATAAGTAGAGCAGGCGCTGTCCAGAGGACACAGTAGTGAGGATGTGTTTCATATCCAGGTGATACATAGACCATTTTGAGTATTCATTACTCAATTTTGAGAAGAAATGAAATAAGCAGCTGCATCAACCAGTAACTAATAGGCACAAAAAGGGACTAGGAATTCAGGAAAAGAATGAGGATTTAGGTTACCAACAAGCTAGTTTTTTCAGCAGAACTGACTAATAGAATAATATCACCACATTTTTCTGGTCAGCTGTGACAAGAAGATAAAAAGTTTCATTGAATATCCTTTCTATTATACAAAAGGTTTTGTAGAAAATGAGGCAAACCTGAATGCCAACATAGATATTTTTGAAATGGCAATCTTTTAACTTTTTTTTTAAAATTATAAACTGTTTGGCCTCCTAGATCAGTCTTCTTATTAACTAACACTTACATTGCATTAACCCATAATTCTTGTCTGTGTTAGCTACATGGCTTGGTATCTTTATCAGTGAGGCATTCTCATCTTGCTTCTGCTTTATCTGGGTGATGACTGCAGACTGAGACATTTCTCTTTCCAGAATTCTCCTATTCTGGTTGCCCCACCTATACTTCCTGCCTGGTTACTGGCCAATCAGCATTTCATTAAGCAAATACAAGTGACAAATCTTTACAGGGTACAAGACCATTTTCTCACAGTACCCCCCTTTTTTCAGAACAAGAACTCTTAATCTGATCTCGTTTGAATAGCTTTTTTTTTTCATGACCATGATCCGTAACAACTTGTAACCAACACTTTAAACAAAGATAAACATCCATAACACATTTCAGGAATGTGGTTGTAATTTTCTAGGATATTTCGTACTGATTTGGGCACTGATTGTCTTACAGGGACCTAAAGAAAATTTAGAATTATGATTAAGTACTTACTGGAATATTCTGTGAGGCCTGATCATCTCAACCAGCAGTTTTGAGGCTGTTCTGGATACAGAACTCAGTGAAAACTCCAATAGAGATCATCTGAAATCTTGAATCATCTGTACCATCCATGCCTACCAGAAATTTTTTAGGTGTCTTTCTTGATCAAACCTTATTTTTCTTAACCCAGAATAAATCCGCAGACTCTTATTTCACATGTAAACAAAAACAAAACCTATTCTCCAAAGTAACATATCATTTGACTTAAATTTTGAAGTCAAGGCATTTTCAAAATACATATGTCAGATTAATCTAATAGCATTTGTAATCAAGTCTTTTAGCAGTTGTTGCTCCTTCTTCAACTATCAAACAATTCAAAGACAACACAATAACATACAGTATCCAGATTCTCTGTGTATTTTCCATCTTTACATGGTTTTATTTATTTTAACCTCTATTTCTTTTATTTATAATTTTTGGGGTTTTCTTTTGAGACAGTGTTTCTCTGTATATCTTTGGCTATACCAGAACTCACTCTGTAGATGTGATGTAGGAGGGTCATCTGTCTATGTGTTACTTTCATTGGTTAATAAAGAAAC
>LOEQ01005515.1:73727-93382 GCA_001685075.1 Bramus lutescens | reverse complement strand
AATACATTATTTAGACTCCTTGAAATAGAATGCTTAATAAAACTTTTGTTATATGTTTCTTTCTTAATATTGCTTGTTGCTTGTAATTTTATATTTGGTGTCTGTTCCTATTGCGTATAGTTGTATTGGGTTTCGTTCGATCTTGTTTAGACAAAAGGGGGAGATGATGGGAAAGTTCAGTCAATCACATTTGGCTAAGGCGTGGCCTCCTGGGGCCAAGGAAGATAAACTTGGACATCCAGGTGAGCCGCCCCTCTTCTTCTTTGCATGCCCCTGGACCCTGGTCATATGTGTTCACCGTTTTTTCAATTATTAAACTAAATCTGTTATATTGAGCTGGTCTGGCTAATTCTAACTTACTGGTCGACCATGCCCATCAAGAATGGGATAATTGAGATGGACAAAGGACAAAGATGAGAGCAAGGAAAGAGATATTTTGAGTTAGCCGTTATGGGGCTAGCAGCTAAGACCCTAAGTAAGAGAGGAACAGGTGCCCAAACTGGCCTTGCCCTGTAGTCAGACTGATGAGTATCTTAAATATCACTAGAGAACCTTCATCCAGCAACTGATGGAAACAGAGGAAGAGACCTGCATCGGAGCACTGGACTGAGCTCCTGTAGTCCTGATGAAGAGTGGGAAGACTGATAATATGAGCAAAGAGTTCAAGACCATGATCAGGACAGCCACTGAAACAGTTTACCTGAGCTAATGGAAGCTCACCATCTCCAGCCAGACAGGGAAGGAACAAGCAGTGGTCCAAACTAGTCCCTCTGAATGTGGGTGCTTGTTATATGGCTGAGATAGATTGTGGGGCCACGGGCAATGACACCAAGATTCATCCCTACTGCTTGGACTGACTTTTTTGGAAACTATTCTCTTTGGACGCATATCTTGCTCAGCGTAGATATTGCAGGGATGGGCTTGGCATTTCCCCAAAGCAATGTGCCTTACCTTGTCTGAGGAGAGGATGGGGGGGTGGCTTAGAGAGGTAAGTAGAGGGAATTGGAGGAGGGGAGGGAGTGGGAACTGCGATTGGTATGTCAAATGAAAAAAATAGTTTGCTTTCTTTTTTGAAAAAATAAAAACTTTAAAAGGTGCTATTATGAATATATCTAAGTAAAACATGGTTGTGCAATATACTATAGTTTTTCTTGCTTTTCAAGAAAGAAAAAGAAAAACAAAAGCAAACAAGAAAACAATCCAGGTACGTTTACCTTTTTCAAGGTCAGAAGTTTTATTTCTTGCTAGTGATAAAATAAAATGCACACACATATGATCATGTTTAGGATGAACTAACTTGATTCAGTGTCAGTTTCTGATGTGGGTTTCAACAACCTAGCTGTCAAGCTTTTAGCAGGCCTGAGTTCCCTTTGAGGATTTATGAGAAAATGATCTCCATTCTTTTTCAAGATTCTGAAGACAATGGCCATTCCTTTGGTCCTGGTTCCCTTTCTGAAGCTTCAATATGGGCAGAGGTGCAACTCTCTTGATATGCCTACAGGATCCCATCTTCCTCTCCTTCACCATACCAAGAAAGATGTCCTTGTTTTAAGAATTAATTTGAACAAATGATATGCTCACCTCAGGATCATTAACTTGATTGCACAAATGAAGAATCTCTGCTGTGTTCCCAGGTTTAAGATGAGAATGTTCGAGTCAAGCTAATACACTGCCTGCTAACATAATACCACTTCCTCAGCAAGAAACTATTATGTTCACACTAGCATTGATAGGTACAGATTCCTACCACTTCTTCAAAAGATGGAAAATATCATCTAAATTTGGAATGATTTTTAATATAAGTCATAGTAATATGTTTATATGTCTTCATGCATAGATTGGCTTCTATCCAGGATAACAAAGATGAAACTATGGTCAAATATAGGATTTTCTACTAGAAAATTTCTTCATTACAGTAATTATCTCAAAATTGCTCATGGTAGTCAGATGCCTATTGTTTGGCCAAGAATTAATTCTGTAATTGTTTTTAAAATAGAATAAAAAAAGAGTTGCTGTCCAAGGTTACACATGTGGCTCAGGTGCATTTTAGCATCTCTGATGTTGGTCCCTAATTAGATCCAGGATTCTGGATACATATGAACCCCTCCACCCCCGGCAGCATGCCCACTCAATTAAATGAAACAAACAGTTGCCAAATGGAGCTCCTTTAGATCATGGCCAAATATTGTGTAAAATTTAATCCAAAAGTTATTCCAAAAGACAAAACAAACCCAAATATGTGTGCTGAAGTTTGGGTTAAAAATATTAATAATAGGACTCAGACTAAACGTTATGAACATTAAGTGAATGTGAGTAATTGACACATACAAAAATATTTCTAATGTGTTCATTTATGAATGCAAACTTTCATAGTCAGTCAGAGTAAGCCTTGATTATGCTGTGTTGTCAGAAGGAATGGAAAGAATGTTCAAAAGAAAAAAATTATAAGCTCCACTGAAGACAAGATTATGATTTATAATGAATTGGAAAATATAGAAAATGAATACATTTATAAAGGGAAAACAATCTATAAGAATATGACATGAGTTCAATTGAACATGCAACCATCTTTACTTCATGACATCTGATGATGGAGGCAAACTGTCACTAACTTGAAAGGACAAAAGGGTTTTTGAGATTTCAAACTTCTTAAAGGTTAGGACACACAGAAATTATCATTTGCAAAGCCCCTCTGCAGTTTATAAATGGTGCACTTTTCATTTAGAAAAAGATTCTTGATATTTGTTATTCCAAAGCACCACAGATGAGGTACCTAGAATACCAGAAATCTGTTGTCTGAAGGTTCTCAGGACTAGAAGTCATAAACCAATGTATTGGGAAAGTCCTGTTCTTTAAAACTTTTTTAGCATCTTGTCCTACTTATTCTGAATATTCTGGTAGACGCATGCATTCATGACTGGAGGTAGTACGACTGATCTCTACGTCTTAACCTTGAATCTGTCCACTATGTGTTATGCCTTTGTCTCCCTGAGTTTTGAGTATTTAACATATTCCACAAACTTGATAGTGTATTAAGTATTATAAAAATGTATGTATATCCACATGGTTGGATATACTTTATGAAATAAGGCAAAATGTGAGCAAATACATATATAAAATCCACACACAATTTTTGATAAGTCATCTTTCCAACATAAACAATTTTTTGAGGTTTGATAATTTAAAAAAATAGACCACGATGTGATTCTATCAATTGTTTGTGGTTGCACATTGTACTTTTTTTTCTTTGAAACACACACAGCTAAACGAAAGAATTGAAAAGCTGTCATTTCTTAATAGTTAACAAACAAACTTTGTAGAGTTTCAGAGAAAGTATTTATCTTATTTATTTAACATCTATTTCTCTTACCTCAAGTTGGGCACTTATTGTGTTGATAATATGTGTTATTTTTCTACTTATACATAAGAGCATTTTTTCTTTGATCTGTTAGAAATCATTTTTCATTCCTCTCTTTATCATGATGTTGTTTCTATGATTATATGATAGACTAGGAATCTTCATACTCAGTTTCCCTTTGAACATCATACAACTACAGACATTCTTCAATTTACAATGGAGTAATACCTGTTAAATTCATCCAGGATTAAAACTATTATATGTAGCAAATTCTTCTCATGTACCTAACCTAATAACCTAGCAACACAGTATCCTGTCAGCTATATACTTGGGATAACATGGCTAATGGGAGGCTGTGACTTGCTGCCATGTCCAAGGATTGTAACAAAACATCAATCTTCCTATGTATTTCTAGCCTCTGTAAAGGTCAAAATTCAGAATTCAAAGTAAACCTTCAGCTGAGGTCATATTCTTTGCACTATGGTAAAGATAAAACATCTGACATCAAGCCATAATAAGCAATGGATCTGTATTTTCTTTCTGAAGTCTTACTACTTGCCTTTAACTATGTTAGAATAATACAGGGTCAACAGACATCATGTACTGGTTTTTCCAGACAATCTAGTGGGTGCCTCTTGTGCTCATTTGCATAACATACATGGCTTTTCTAAATTTTAAAATGAAATGTGGATTACAAATAATGCACAAAAACCAAAATAAGTTTGATGAAGTTTCATTTTATATTTCCAGCATTAATCGAGGTCTTCTTTACAAACTCATATGCTTAAGTCAATGCTTCATTTTAATAGCTAGTAAAAGGAATAATGATGAACTGTCCTGACTCCTCCCACACAGCACAATTTCTTTTTTGTGCTTAAAATTTGCCAGGTTTTGCTGACGCAAAAAAAAGTTTTTAGTACATTTTGATGTGATGGCTTTACCTCAGTTATTTGCTTTGATGTGAGAGAAAAAGAATTCCACACCACTATGATATCTGTAAAGATGTTAGATTTTCTTCACATCTAGAATGTCACCTGAAAATTCATGTGTATACTAAATTAATTTTCCTTTTTGTCAAGATAATATTTTGAAAACTGTTTTTCTTCCTAATTAATAAGAAAGGGCTATTTGTTAAGGTAAAAACTTGAAACACAATCCTAATGATTATGCTTTACTATGTCAGCATTTCAGTCATCCGACAATAACAGAAAATATTGAGGGAGAAATAAAGAAATCATATAAAGTGGCATGCAATGATATATCAGCAGATAGAATAAGGGACCCCCATGGGAGAATAAAAGCTATTTGGCTGCTTGACTAATTACATGAATTAATAGATTTCCATTGGGCCCTCTGGTTTTCAAGAATTAATTTAATTGCTAGATCAAGTTTGAATTAATTTCAGGCTCTTCATGTGGCCAGTGTGCATATGTATATGTATATATGTATATGTATAATGCACCATATATGTGTATTAGCAAAATGAAATCAAATTTAAGAAATAACCTGCAATACAAATAATTTTCTGTGTAAGAATGAGAAAGCTTGATTTCAGTATATTCCAATAATCTTCCAGTTTCCTTTGAGTGTTCTAACATACAAATTTTACACACATCCATATAACTATCATTATTCAGAATTGACTTGAGGTCTTCCATAATCATGTTACACTTCATTTACATTTATAATATGCTAATAATACTTTTAAGACTGTATAGATACTATGTTTCCTATTAAAGTATTACACAGAAAAATGTCTGTTTTATTAATAATGTTTAATAAATGCCATTTTATAGAAAAGGAATAAACTTACATGTAGAGAGATTCTGAGTATCTAAGCATAATACTTTTCCTCTATAGCCTGTTTGTTCAAGAAACACCATTATAAGCATCAGTGGGAAGGCATCAGCTTAATGGGACAGTGCTAATCTAGCACACAAGAGACCCTTGGTTTAGTCTCCAGTGTAACATGGAAAATGGAGCTCCATCTCATGAAACTTTCCCACTAATCCCATTTGAAGTTCCCTATATCATCCCTGAAGTTTAACAGTGATGTGAATGGAGACATTTGATTGAATGTCATTTGCAAAGCGTACCATTAATTTGTGTTCATAAAGTTCATCTAAGGTAGATCCGTAGTTCCTATAATTTCTTCTCATGGGAACCACTGTTAAAATTCAATCCATTGTGAAAGGCTGGTCATAAGAAGGAATCTATTAGTGGTGTGAATGGATAACTTGCCTCATCTATTAAATAAGAAATCCTAGACATCACTGCATAAACTTGAACTGGGGCAGGTAGCAAGATTGTGAGTACTGCAACATTAAAGTGAAGAGAGAATTTAACATGTGTTAGGTATATAGGTTTCTTGTATTTTTATGCTAATTCGTATTTTCCTATATATCCATAGTTTACACACTGATGGAAATCTATATTGAAGTGACACATATAAAATTAACTTCTAGCAAGTTTACTCAAGTTTCAGTATGTATAAGAATTTATTAGCAAAATGAAGTGGAATCCAGAGAAATCCCTTAATAAGTGAGGAATTATCTATTTATATAGCTAAAAGTTATCTGTTGCTTCTTTCTCCTCATGCCTGTCTTTTGTTAAAGTGCTACTGCTCCAAACATAAAATAAAACATAATTATGATTTTCTTATGCAAATTTGCAATGCAGTTCATAGTGAACTACATTATTGGAAGTAGCATTTTGTAATGAAACATCTTTCTTTGCTTGCACATTTATTTCTGTTCATTAAGATAGGGAACACATAATAAGAAATAAACCCCTATGTATCATTTATTAAATCTAGTTCTGAAGTGATAATAGTGACCATAAACTACACTCAGCTTTTCAAAGCAATGCCCCAGAGTACTCGACAGACATCTAAAATGAATTAGAAAACAAAAGGTTAGATTCCCCTAGGCTGACAGCACCTGTACCTCTTTTACAACCAGAAACATTATTCATTTTTAAAGAAAGAATACACAAACACATGAAATTTGACCTTTAATGGCATATAGATAAATACAACCTAATTTACTTTCTTTTAAATATCATTCTGCAATTATAGGACTGTACAGATTTTTATCAAAATGAAAATCATTATAAATTATTCTAAAGGAATAGGGTATTTTTATTTTTTAATTTTGTTTTAATATTGCATTTGCTTATTTTTTGAGACAGAGTTTTTGTGTAATGGTCCTGTTTGTCCTGGAACTAGCTTTGTAGACCAGGTTGACCTGAAACTCACAAAGATCTGTCTGTGTTTGCCTACCAAGAGCTGATATTAAACATGTGTACTGCCACTGCCCAGCTATGGGATTCTTTCGGAGTCATAGATTTGGATAGAAAAATAAACACTTATGTTAATAATACACACAATAGTATTTCAGTGACTTGATGGCATAAGGGATTAAGCAATCACATATTAATAATGTTTAGAAAGTCTGGAATTACTTATCTTTAAACATGGTATTCCAAGATGTTTAACTATCTCTAGAAATCATTTTTATCTTATTAAATGATTTTCCACATAGAAACTAAATAGAAGACTTTCATTGCATTTTACATTGCTCAAAATAAAAAAGAAGATATTATGTGTAACATAAATATTTTACTTTATAATTTATTTTCTTTATATCTTTCTATCACTGAAAAGAGTTTTGTTTCATACAATATATTCTGACTTGGTTTTCCTTCCTCATACTTCTCCCTTCTCATCCCATCCCATCCCATACCAATCCACCTACCCCCAATTTAGAAACAAACAGGCATCAAAAGATGCCAACAAATTAAAATAAATTAAGATTAACCAAAAACAAACAAACTGGAGTATGGCAGAAGAAACAGAAGAAAATGAGACAAAGAAAAGCCTACCAGACAAATAAATATAGAGAGACAGAGATACTCATGTACAAACACACAGAGATTCCACGAAAACATAAAACCAGAAGCCATAATATATACATTCAAGTGACTTGTAAGAAAAAGAAATCCCTGGGAAACCATTGAGACAAAAACCCTCCAAACACAAAGATGCTATTGATGTTTTGTGTGGCCATCCACAACAGAACATGGCCTGCTCTTAAAAGCACTTTGTTTCACACATGAGACTCCATTAGAGAGAACTATGTTTTAACTTGTGAGTGGTTATTAATTGCTACTAGGTTAGGGATAGGGGCTTGTGTCCATTTTTCCTTCCAGCACTGAAACCCCATGTGACACTGCAGATGCTGTCACAGTCTCTGTGAGTTCATGATTGTTTAGGTCCTGCTTTATCTAGAGGACTTGCATTTCCCTAATGACTAAGGATGTAGAACAGTTATTTAGGTAATTTTTTTTAGCCTTTTGTGGTTTCTCTTTTGAGAAGTTTCTGTTTAGAATGTACCCCACTTTAAAATGCTTTGTTTGTGTGTTTTTTTTTAGTTTTTTTTATTTATTTTAGATACATTGTTTTATGTATTGGATGAGTAGTTGGTAAAATCATTTTCAATTCTGTAGGTTGCTGCTTTGTCCTAATGATAGTGTTCTTCCCATTTATTAATTGCTGCTCTTATTACCTGTGCTATTGGTGATTTTCTCAGTAAGTACTTTTCTGTGCCAATAAATTAGTTCTTTATATCTTCTGTTGTGTTGCCCTTTTTGTCTCTAATTTTATCAATGTGAATAATCTCTGTCTGCCTTTTAATTAATTTGGCCAAGCAATATCAATCTTATTGCTTTTATTAATATACCATGTGGTGATTTGAATGAAAATCATAAGATCATAGGGGGTAGCACAATCAGGAGGTATGTCCTTGATAGAGTAGGTGTGTCCTTGTCAGAGGAAGTATATCTTTGGGTGTGGGCTTTGAGGATTCAAATGCTCAACCCAAGCCCAACTTCACTCTCTCTTCTTGCTAAATGTAGAACTCTTGGCTCCTTCTCTAGCACCATCTCTGCTTGTATGCCTCTATGCTTCCTGCCATGATGATAATGGACTAAACTTTTGAACCTATAAGCCAGTCCCAATTAAATGTTTAGCTCTGTAATAGTTGCTGGGGTCAGTATGTTTCTTCATAGCAATAGAAACCTTAGCTAAGACAAATTACCTTTCTTTCATTGGTCCTTTGTATATTTTATGTTTTATTGATTTTTGCCCTGAGCCACTTAAAAGTTATTTATTAATAAAAAACACAAATAAGATATGAAAAAATCTGATAAAAATTAAGTCATGGACATTAGTGAAATTATCATTCTAAACAAAAGAACTATGTGGAATCATAAACATTAAAGTTTGTACAATTCTTCTTATATTTTTCCCAATAGTATTGGCTGGTTGCTAACGTGATTCTAGAAAGCTTAAAATAAATACCCACCTAATTAAAATTTTATTCCAGTGTTATTTATGTTCACTGGTTTGTCTACTTTCTTCTTACATTATCTAGAATTAGATAGAGGCCAGGGAAAGAGAAGTGAGAACAGTGATGTTGCAACAAGAATTGCAGGTAATAACTGCAGATGTTCTTGAGTGTTTCCAAGGGATTTGAGAAATTGCTCCTATAAGTACTCAGTAATTACTTCAAAAGGGTTAACCCATAGTTGAAATCATCATCATCATCATTGAAACTAAAGCAGCAAGGTGTTTCTTGCTAAATGCCCATTAAGTAGAGCATAGACTCTAGAAACACTGTGAATTGGGTAAGACATGATTTTGTTAACAACCAAGGGAAGGACTCAGAGGATTGCCAAGAAGACAGGAGGCTTCTTTTGCCTTAATGATGGTGAGAATGACTATGCTGAAAACAAAGCTTAATTTTCCTGTTTGAGGGCACCTGTTTTGCTTGTTACAGACAACTTAGAAATGAGTTTTGCAAAAGCACTTGTATTAATTCAATACTTCTATTTGCATATCCTTTGTATATTTCATTAGCATATATGTCAATCAGTTTTGGACACAGTCATTAAAGTGGCAAGAGATTCAAATTACAGCAAGGAACTATCAAAATTCCCATGGATTTAATATAGTCACTTGTTTTTAGTCCTACAGCATAGGCATGTGGTCATGATTATAAAGAAATCCTTTTGTCATTTTATGAGCAATGAAGTTATGAATTATGTTAGTTAAAATGAAATAACTGATTCCAGTCTAATTTTACATTGTAATATAACCATATATATTTTAAAGAATTTAAAAAAATGACAAAAACATTTGAGATTTTATTAATTTTAAAGGTATTTTATGGGGTGATTAAAAACAATTACATTGATTTATTTAATTTATGGATTGAAGTGTGTGTATGTGAATATGACAGAGTGCATGTTGACGTCAGAAGACAACTTGTGAGAGTTATTTTTCACCTGCTACTGTGTGGGTTCTATGGATTAAATGCATCAGGCTTGATTTCAAGGGCCTTTACCTTCTGAGCCATCTTACTTTCCCCCTGTGAACTGATTTCCTTTTAATGGTCAACCTATCATAAAACTAAAAGCTATTGTTCCAGACCTAAAAGAAGATTTATCATAATTAATAAGCGATCATTTATAGCATGGTGATCTACCTTTTAGCATGGGGTATACTCCGATACAAAATCTCAGTTCTTTGTTTTGCTCCCATTTGAACTTGGTAAAGCTATTTTCTAAAATGAGGGTAATGATAAAGGTGAGGAATTTAGATTTTTCTCCCATTATTGAGCAATGTGTATGCATGTGTGTCTCTGAGAGAATTCATTAGGTAATTTTTTTTCAGGTAGTTAGCAACATGTTTGACTGGAAGTAATAGATCACTGGCTGCCATGTACAAACACCATTAACTCTTTTCTTGGTTCAATAGAGCACATTTTGCGCCTGTCGTGTAGACTTGTTATTGCAGTTGAAAGTCTGGGACATGGAAGAACTGTGATGTAATCCTTCAAATTATTTTATTAATTAAATGTTAGTCAGTATTCTTACTAGATTATAAACTCCAGATTTCTATAAGATTCCCCCAAAACCCCTTGCAATAGTTTAGAGGGTACTTAATTCTAATGAACTGCCGAATTCTTCAGGTAGAATTACAAGATCAGGTATTTCAATTAAACACCTTTGTATTTTTCTGTAAGATTTTGGAAATAAAGTCTATACAGGTTACTTCAATAACACCTTTTAAATTTACTTCTCAGTGACGAATTTTCAGCCATTCCTGTATAATTATATCCAATATCTCAGTGGCACCACAGTCTGAAAATTGATACAAGGCATCCACAACTGTTGTATAGTTCCATCAGTAGAATATAAATGTGTGGCATATGCTGACTCTAATGATCTCAGAAGCTTTTGCCCCTACATTAAGATTCACTAAGCATCACACAGGTACTAGGTATAAGACATTAGATGCATTATTAGTTCTCTTATCAACTCTGTCCTTAGCTCTGCTCTAAAGATGTTACACTGATATACATTTATACCCACTTACTAGAAATTCTGTCGTTAATGCAAAGTCTATGGCTTTCCCTATATCTATTTATTTGCAAACATATCAAAATGGAACTAAAATCATAATATAAGCTTCATTGCAGCGAAGCAACATCTTCTGACCTTGGGAAAAAGAGAAAGGTCATTTATTAGGCAAAACTGCCAAAATTGATCTTTCAAGGTCTGAATCCCTGTCAGGACACAGACATTACATAAGGTCTAAGGAAGGAAGTTATGAGGAGAGTGAAAACAGGACACACAGAGAGGAAGGAAAAGATAGAATGACAGAGTGATTCTACTCTTCTTAAATTCTCAGAAGCCAGAGATAAACAGATAATGTGTATTTAGTCAGGGAACTGAGCTCATTTACTGTAATGAAACAAACAGTGTGTGTGTGTGTGTGTGTGTGTGTGTGTGTCCTACATTTTTTTATTACAGTTTGCATTTGGCAGCAAGCAAAGCCCTACAAAGGCTGAACAGATATTTGTTTTTGTTTTTTAATTGAGAGGACATTCGTTCTTAGAGTCCCATGGCTCTGAGACTAAAGCCCAGCAGTTGCTTGTCACTTGTCCTCCTGCTCTTTTGTTTCAGTACATTTGTTTGCTGTTTCTTTAGTCTTTTGCCAGTGTGTCCGCTTTGCTCTCTGAACCTTGCCATGCCTCACACCCAGCACTACTGAGGGAGTGCACAGGCATGTTTTGTATGAGTCCCTGACCTTAGGTCTAGGTTTCAACACCCTCTCTTGGATTTCATAATTTTCTTGGGTTCTGGTATGTAGCAATATTTTGGCAGGATAAACATAATTTTAAAACTAGGGCAGAGATAGTTAATATTTTTGAGAAAAGCTAGATGCACCAAATTACATTCCATCACACATAATTCTAGTAAATTGAAAAAGTAATTACCAGTTTGATGGAGGAAAGGAAATGTGTTGGTTTGGCTTCCAATCAAGCAGTTAAAAAAATTCTGGTTAATAAATGAAATTGTGAAATTAAAACAAAAAATGCAGTGAAGTTCGCAAGGATCCGGGAATGTTAATAGACAGTAACGTTCAAATTTGTAATCAGTAGGAGGGCGGAAAATCAGAAGACCATTCAGTTATTATTAAAGAAATAGTTTGTGAATACATTATAGACTAATCTCATTTTCATTTCTGATTGGTAGGTTAAGGGAAGTTATACATAATAAATATGAATGTGAACTAGGCATCTAACATAGGAATTTACAAGCATTTGAAAGAATGTCCTCTTCTGAGTGTACATGCAGCTTAGAAAAGAACTTACACAAAGCCTTGAAGGGAGAGGGTGGGTATATGGTGTCTGCTAGTTTAACAGACTGATTCTAACAACAGATAGGATAGTTGCAGCCTGACAGCACTTACAACCTGTCATGATATCTTTGGGGATAAGATGCAGAAACATTCTGAGAGCTGGTAAAGGACAGTGAATTGAGGGACAGGGAATTGCCGATTAATGGATCATTGTCCACAGTGATAAGATCTTGAACCATGCGCTCTAGAGCTCCATTCCTTGAAAACTGCACTATTCAGCAGTTTCATCAATTGCTTCTGAACACCTAGAAATCTCAATGATTTTATTTGGTAGTATCACAAATCTAGATGGGTAGTCAATACAGTGGATGCAAAAAATGGATTCTAAGGTCCTTGTGAAGAATTATTTGACTCAAACAGAAAGAATTTTAGTGGATAATGCAAAGATTTAATCTCTCGTAATACTAAAGGGAAAAAAAAATAAAGCCAAGCAAATATCCCAAACCTTACAATAAAACAGGAGTCAGCAGTTTTAATCACTTTGTATAAAAATTATTTTGAGACCTTGAATAATTCTAAGATTGATACTAATGAATAAGAGTCTCGACTGTCACAAATGAAATTAAGATGCACTGATGAATATATGATATAGTGATCCAAGCTAGACTATATTATGATAACAAATTATGATTTGGGGATTCTTCCTGGAAATACACTTTACTGTACAAAAATCCACTTTTTCAGCTATGTGTGAAGTTACATGAACAGTATGTTAAGGGAGTATCTATATTATAAAATATCTTAGTATAATGAAAGACAGGTGCATGTAAAATTGTTATTGAAGCACCTGCTAATGGTTAGGTATGAAGAGGGTGTCAAGTATCAAAGGTAAGGCCTGAGGGATTCGTGAAGAGGGCACAGCTGATGGCTCATAGGGGGCTCAAGCAAAGAGGATGTCAGGAGGAAGCACTGTGCATTTGAAAGTGAAGCCTGTAAAATGACAACTCTCTGGGAAAGTGGCTTTTAGTCACAGATGTTATCAGTTGAGACTAGACTGCCCAGAGGGAGCAACGTAATGAAAATGACAATAGGTGAATCGCTGCAGGGAAGCCAGGAATTATCAATAACATATCTTAAATGTCAGAAATGATTTTTCTGACAATGTCTAACTGTGCTGGATTGCATATTATTCTCAATTATCAGAAAAATCATCTCTGACATTTAAGGTACATCTCTCACAGAAAGGCAATTTGGTCCTATGTCACTTGACAGAGATATATAATCTGTGAGGAGGGGGGAGCCTATGATTTGCAGTGTTTCTTTGGAATAGAGTGTGTTTTTTCAGGCTTGGCTGTGTGACCGGAGTCAGTCAATGGAATACAAATGGATATGATATATAAGACCCTGCAAAAGTGTTTCAGAACGTGGGGAGGTCCTGCCCCTATACACTTCTTCTGCCATAGGATAGAAGAGCTGAAATCACATGCGTTCTTGGTGCCAAGGGAAATTGAACAAAGATAAAGGACTGAAATCTTACTGCAGGTAGCGAGCTGAAGTACAATAAGAAGCAGACGTAAATCTTCATTGCTGAAGGCCACTAAAAATGAACTTTTCATGACTGATACCGTATATGAAAAATATCTGATTTTATTACTCAAATCTGAGAAAGTAACTGCCCCCAGTACACTAAATTGTGGCACTAGCGGAGGTCACCTTAATGTTCCACAGAACTGTTATGATGGCTCAGCTTAAATAAAAGGCTGGGGACATTGGAATCGTGTCAAGAGAAAATTGTGTCAACTGCCTACCCAAGGCTAAGAGAGTGTGTTTAGTTGTCTCCAGAAAGCAATACTAGAACTAACACATCCTGTACATTCTCAGTTTAAGTAAGCCACCTATTAATTAGAATTATTTTAAACAGCATGGGATTTTTTAGAGGACTGGTGCTGTACAGATAAGGCATAATCATTTCTTTCTGGCATGCTGGGGAAAAGTAACTCTAAGCACCAAAATATTGTGCCGAAGGATTCAAGGAATCAGTACATCGTACTTGTCGGACACTTTCCCCATGACTTTGTAAAGCCTTATATGAAATGGGATGGAAATGAAGTTTGTCTTCTTTCTCCAGTCTTTATTGTTTTCAGTTACTATCAAAATTAAACACCAGGGTTTTTTGCTTCTTCCTCTTACTTTGAAAGATTAAGAAACAGCATCAAGTTAGTGAGGACCTTATAGGATAATATCAAACAACTGGCTCAATCTTCGTTCATCTTTACCTGCATAATCATCCTGGGGGCAGGGAGGAGATAATTCTAGTCTCATTAACCTTTTCTTATGATCTAGTGGTGCGAATATTTCTCATTTCTGCTTCTCAGTGACATAATAATGAAGTGAAATAATGTATGTCAAAGTTTATATAAAAATACAGAGGTGTTAAGAGGATTTGGGTGAGAGGTGATTGTTTAGGGCTACTGCCACGTTCTTTCTATAGGCCAGACAAAGATTGTCTACCCTGGAAAGACGCTCAATCCAGGAAACTGAAGTGATAGTTTCAGAGAAGGGGACACTGACAGGCTATGACAGGGAGAGGTCCGGAAAGACTTGAATAGTGGTGGGGCCTGCGAGTAAATGTAGGGAAAATCCAAGGGTACCAGATGGAAAATAAAAGAGATTTGAGGCAGAAGCTAAAAAGCAGCAGCCACATGCTGAACCCCAGAATGAAAGTATGTGCCCAGATCACCAAGTAGTAACAGTTACAGACCCTGATGGAGTCTGTCAGAGTGAAAATAAGGCATGAACAGCTCCCATCAGGGTTTTTGGAGGGGCCCCAGAGGGTCTCTGTCAGACTCTTTCTAGGATTCCATCTCTGGCCTCCATCTCCCCTCTAGTTGGTCAGATCTGGTCTCTTTCTTTGATGCCCCCCCCCACACACACATTGGCCTTTTTTGCAACAGTTGCAATCACCTAGGGAGAGGCTATAGAGGGCAACCCTGGGAGCCAGTAGGAAGCCCTTCTTAAAGGAGCCAGTCCCTCTTTTCCAGATCGTCCCACTTTCCACTGCTCTCCCTTTAGGAGGTACAAAAATGTAGATAATTATGTACTCTTTTGTATGTGTGTGCAATATGTGTGATGAGGATGGGTGTGATTGTGTGCATGTGTGCATGTTGCCTGTGCAGGTGAGGATGCACATGACAAGGTGTGCATGTGGTGGTCAAAGGGAAACACAAGATGTCACAGTCATTGCTTTCTATCTTTTAAACACAGGCTCTCTTGTTACTCACTGCTGCATAAGCTAGAATTTTGTCCCACAAGCTTCTGCAGATTCTCCTGTCTGCTGCCTCTTATTATGACATAGCAGTGCTGAGATTACAGACTGTAGCATGTTGGCTGGCTTTATGTGGGTACTGGGGACACGATCTCAGGCCTTTATGCTTGTGTAGCAAACAAGCTACCCACTGAGACATGTCTTCAATCCATTGCTACCTTCCTAATCTACATCTTGCTTCTCATCTCACTGTGGGCAATAAATCTCTAAAAAAAGATTAAATCTTAAGAACTATGCTAATCAAAGAAATGGTCACCCTATGTGCAAATACAAATGGGAATTTTTTTCTGAAAAAAAAATCCATATCAGAGTCTGTCAAACTTTAATATGTAGGTGGCAGTCATTTCTTCCTACCTGTGAAATGTCCTTTGGGAAAAGGCAATTACTTAGTCATTGAAACTAGGTAATTAGGAATTGTTTAAAATATTATATGTTAGTTCACTATAAAGTATATTGATGAGAAAAAGATTTAATGCGTATTTGCCACTCATTCAAGTATTCTCAGGATCATCATTCACATAATGATTTGTGAATAAAGTTGAAGGCAACAGTGGGTTGATTAATAACACAAAATTTGATGACAAATGTGAAGGCAAATGAATGACTCTAAAGAAACTTGGAAAAGTTCAGGGTTTTCATAGTAATTAAAATTGATGTTAAACACAGGATTTTAAAAGTAATTCAAACACAAGTATGAAGAGACATGATGCTGGATGTCTGGTAATGTTTGTACTGCTCATGTTCACTCTATACTGAGGGAGCAGTTTCTCACATTTGTCATCTCTTGGTGTCTTAAATTTGTGAAGAATGCATTATCAAAACATTTTAAACCTGTAACTTAGAAAATACCTCAGTTATTTCTCACTGTCTACAGGCTTGGGACTCTAAGATCAAGGCAGCAACAGAGATTTGTCGGGAAAAGGTCTACTGTCTAGTAACAGACTAGAAGCCCTTGCTGGCCCTCATATTGTAGAAGGGGTAAGAACTAATCAGACTTATTTTACAAGGTCCTAAGGCATTTCTAGAGACTCTACATTTAGAATACAGTCACCTCTCAATGGTCTTACATTTTAATACTATCATTAAGAGGTATAGATTTTGACATAGTGACTTCAGGTGGACACAGCCCTTCAAACTAAAATACACAGTTACCATCATTCTACTCCACTAGGGGCTTGTGTAATGTCTTCTAGTCAGTTTTCTGTTTCCATGAGAAAAAACCCAAGGTCATCAAATTCAAAAAAGAAAACTTTATTGACTCAAAGTAGCAGAGGTTTTAGTCCTTCAAGTTATAGAAAGGTAGGATTTCATAGTGCAGAGTGCTTGGTGGAAAGAGCAAAGCTGCTCATTTCATGATAGCCAAGAGGAGAATAAGACAGCATCCCAATATCTCATTCTAGGGTACACTTTCAGTAATCAGCCTTCCTTTAAGTAGGTTTTGTCGTCTAAAGGCTTTACCATTTCCCCAAAGTGCCATAGGATGATAAACAAACTTTAACAGGTGGTTTAGGGAGACATTTAAAATCCAAAACAAAACACCATATTCAGCTTTTCCAAAACTTCATTCTGCTTTCATGCCCCCTACTAATTACCTTATAGATTTTCTTACTAATTGCTCTTATCACCTTATTTACTCAGTTCATACTTCAATTTCAAGGGATTGTTTAAATTACCCACTATGTATAACGGATAATCAGGGGTTATGGCATGCATTGTGAGATACAATGTTTATGAATGAGTTCATGTTAAAATCCAGACAGTATGGCTGAGTAACTTGAGCTACTAATGATGGTGTAGAAAGAGTAACTTAAACCAGGTGCACCCTTAAAATATCATTTCAACCAAACTATAATATTTATCTTATACTTCTATATTACAGCATTTACTGGATAACTTGAATATAGCAATACTGGAGAAATCTAGATTGTCCCTTTAAGTGGATAAAGAGTAAGAACTACAATTATAAAAAGCTCTTTGACTTGTTTTCTTATTCTATTTCAACATACTACATGGGAGATAAATTTGCTGTTATTGTTATTTTTCTGTAAATGGTGTCTATTTTCTTGCCATCTATTTTCTTGTACTTAGTAAGCAGCAGTTATTTTATTTTTGGTGTGGACTATATACTTTCCATGGGAAATGTACCTTTTTGTTGAGACAAGAGAGTTTAGGAGAACATATCAAGAAAGGTTTTTAAAACACTCATTATATTCACCTCCAAGTATGTGTGTAAAAATCCCAAAGATTTATTTGTGTTGTGATAGCAGAATATATAAGTTTAAAAATGTTTTTTTTTTCTTTGCTATTTTCTGTACATTGTCAAAATGGATGTGTGGTAGTGTAATAAATGTGACCAATTTCTTGAAGCTAATAACTAATCTTGAGTGAATCTGAACCGATGCTATAGTCCATTAAGTTTTGAACTATAGTTATAATTTTCTTTAACAGACTCAGATATAGGCTATATTTTTTCATTATCATAACCCTGCAGAGGAGACTAAAAGTAGAAAAAGATTGAGGTTTACATAGTTCACACAAAGGCTCCTATGAAAACCAAGAAGTAATGGATTAGAAAATCTAAACCCACTTTATGGCTCTGATATCCTCTTTAACTAATAAATATGGGAGACTCTCCAACATAAGGCATTTATGGAAATAAGTTATGAGGAAGCAGTGCTTGACAACAGACTGAGAAACCAGAAATAAATGGTCTTTAAAGCCATTGTACATGCACGTGTTGCTACTAACTAGATTATGTGAGACAGAACAGAAGGTACCCCTGCTCAAGGAAAATATTTTGATATAATACCAAGCACAAAGGAGCACATTCATAGTGTTAGCAACACCTTAAGCCTTGCTATTTAAAAATTGTTTGTATTGTCGCCACATTTCCAAATGAAAGCCAATAAAAATCATGTGCCCTTTCTTTGCTGTGCACAGCTTATAGAAATATGTTTGTTTTGCATCTCTGTATTTGCATACATTCCACTCTCCTTGTTTCTTTGATAAAAGTTTTATGGGCAATAAATTATAAATCATGCTTATGTATAATTTATCCCTTTAAATACATATTTTATTTTTTGGCTTTTTAAATGAAAACCATCTTTAGCTTTGTATTTTTTAAAGATTCAAATTCAATACTTTAAGAAATTCATGAATAAAGCATGTTTCTACCTTAATTTGCATTTTTATAGTGGCTGCTGTAGAACAGTATAGATTTTGCTTTCTAAGTGTGCTCTTTCAAGCAGACACGATTCCCTTAAGAATAAGGCTTGAGAAAATTCACTTGCCCTTCATAAAACATACATTTCATTATCTTCCTATGAATTGGACACTTCCCAACACAGTTGTGCATTTGCGTTTACTCTCTGAACACTGTAATGTCCTCTAGTTCACAGACACATGTGATCCAAACAGAGAATGGCCATTTTATTATGTTGAATTGGACAGAGAGTGACCTGACAGGAATCCCAAATTCATTCCACCTCTATGAATGCAATCTTCAAATTAGACAATTTTTTAAGTAACAAAATCATATGGGAGATTGGTTTTCCTTAGCTATAATCTCACTGTAGTGTTGTTTTAAAACATTAATGTTGTGCTTTAAAAAGCTATTATCTTAAGATACATTTATAATTTTGGAAGAAGTTTTATTCATAAACTACAAGGCAACATGCTTCTCAAAATCTTAGATGGGATATACATCGATAACAGCTTATCTAGAATGGCTCATCTAGACTTATATTATAGCCTACTGCAGAGATAATATCCATTTTTCCTCCATTTCTCTTAGCCTTTCTGTAGCACTGGCTTATAATTAAGGGAGGAGATGCATTTACCTTATTCATAAGCTAGAGCTTTTAATATAGTGTAAACCTGTATGTTAACTGTGCATCACTATCCTAATTTAGGAGGACTAAAGTGTGGGATCTCTTCTAGACATTCCTCCATTTTGTGTATATGTCATACTGCCTTATAGTTTTCCCTCTTTGACAACCATTTCTTTTTTTCCTAGTTACAGATTCTTTTTGTATATCAAGGTGTGTCATCTACAAATGACACATTAAAGTACTAAATCCTGCATCTAAGAATGAGATTGATTTTAGACTAGAGTCTGTTAAGAGAAAAGCAAGTGAGGATCTTAATCTACTACTCAGCATGTCTGGAATTTTTACATCTAGCAGGAAGCTATGCACTGACACACACACCACACAAAAACACACATTCTCTCTCTCTCCCTCTCTCTCTCTCTCTCTCTCTCTCTC
>LOEQ01005515.1:47504-65303 GCA_001685075.1 Bramus lutescens | reverse complement strand
GGATGGGAGGGAAATGGGAGGAGGTGGAAATTTTTAATAAAAAAATTTAAAAAAGACAACACCAATGTAAAGCTAACTTGAAAAGGAGGAAGTTCTTGAGGCCTCAGCCTTATACAAAGAACTACAGGAATGGTGAATGCTGGAGAAATAGTCTTCCATCTTCCTCAGGGAAGAATACACCAAGTAGGTATTTTATAACAAATGGTAAGCCCTAAAAGTATAGACAAATAACATTATATATATATATTTAATTAAAGAAAAGTGGCTCTGAAATCAAACACAAGGGGTGGTATTTGTAAGTATTTGGAAGGAGGAATGGAGTGAGGAGGAATATGTAATTATAATATAAAAAGTAAAGAGTTAAAGAAACAGGCATCTATGAATTATTTAATTGATAACTTGTAAACTGTATAATGTTTTTATTTCCCCATTTTTTATTCATTTCTAATAATCTATAGTTCACAAACAGCTGTTAAAATTCCTGTCTTATTTATTCACAGGTAAGTTTATGACCCCTTGTTTATCTGTGAACAAATTTTTGGGAGAAAATGTAGGAGTCCTCCAAATGTGGAGATGATTTGGGAAAAAAAGAATACACATCTTCATTTGAAACAACAAAAATAAAGACAAGCCTAATATGTATTGTGAATCCATGATAACAACAAACAAGAATTAATACCAGCCTTTTTATAGAATACTATGAATTTAAAATAGAATAATGGTAAGTGAGAATCAACGGGTAAATGTAGAAGGGTAAGGTATCACAAGTGATGTCCCTTTCCTTTTTTTATCCTTCCTAACTTCTTTGCTTTTCAAAAAGTTGACTGCAAAATTAAAAAACAGTATAACAGCTCTGGTGCAGCACATCAGACACTGGAATCTTCGCTGACTTCTCATTTCGTAAATTTCCTTCAGATATAAATTGCTATTCAAGAGTCTTCCAGTCATTTTAACATGAGTAACTTAGAAAAGTTATTGCTATGGATCTCATACTATACTCTAGAATAATAATTTTCAAATTATTTTCTCTGTGGCTGTGTGCTTCAGAGATTCTGCATATTTCTAATCCAATTTTCATTTTTATGTATATTTCTGTTAGAAATCCTAATAAAATCAACATTGCTTTCAAAATTGCTTGCTAGTTTTAAACAGCTAGAAACTACTGATACATTGTTTTCTCTGCACTAAAAATTCTCTCTTGCAATCCTTACTTTATTAAAATACCTAGGGATTATTAAATATACAGTAAAATCAGTTATCATTTTCTTTTCGTGTCTGACTTCTTGGGTTGAGTGTAATAGGAAGAAACCAAAAGGCACACTGGACATTGAGGGGCTCGCATTATTGTGTTTTCTATGACCTCACACTGCAAATGTCCATGTTCACTGAAATCACCTCACTGACAATGAACATGTGCTATAAATAATAATTTCTGCAAAAAATCTGATACAAATACAATATTATTCTTATTTTTTTCCTTTGGGGATCTCTCTGTTCACATACTCACTACACACAGTGCTTCAAGTCATCAGGACATTTTTTCATGGCCTCTCCTATCCTCTCTTTTCCTCCCTCTCCCTTCTTTCACCCAGCAAGTTTTGCTTCAATTTTCATGTCACAGATCCACAGAATTTTGTGCATCTTAATGAAATATAGGATCAATAAATGAGAGAATACACAATATTTTTTAATCCTACTAAATTTGTCTATCAACTGTTTCCACTTGCATCCATTTTTCCTACAAAAACATTCATTTTTTCCTTCTTTAAGGATGGATAAAATTTCATTGTGTACATATACAATATTTTCTTTATCCCTTCCTCTGTTTACAGATACTTGTAGTGATTTTACAGCAGTTACTATGAACAGCATGGCAATAAACAACCAATTGCAAGTAGCTCTGTGATATGTAAACCCAGGTCTGTAGGTAAATATTTAGTATTTATGGGATAGGTAGGTCACATATTCAATCTGGTTTTAATTTCATGAGTCTTTTCTATATTGTTTTAGATAGTGCCTAGAATAATTAACATTCCTTCCAACTTCCAGTCCTTCCAGTCAATGTTTGACTGTTTTCTTTCTTCTATATCATTAAAAGAAAATGATTTAGTTGTGGGGAATTGCATATATGATCACTGTGTTTACATTATTTCTCTTCCTGCCTGTATTTCACCTGTATCCTTTCAATTTTTATCTCTCCCCAGATCTCTTTCTCGCTCTTTTTCTTCTCTCTTTGTCATCTCTGTCTCCCTGTCTCAATGTCTCTCTCTCTCTCTCACACGCACACACAATATACTGAATCCATTTAGTGTAGGTGGTGTGTAGATATGTTTAGTGTTGACCAATAGAGAATAAAGAACCTATCAGAGGGCTTGTTCCTGTAAAATATTGGTCTTCCCTCTCTCATCAGCCTTTGATTGCCTTTGATTTCTCCTCTAGAAGAAGGTCTTTTGAGATTTCACCAATGAAGGTCAGAATGTTGCTTGTAGCTGTTATCGTGCAGTTATTGTTTAGGTGACCAAAGTGCTAAAATTTCACGTGAGCAGCTTCCCTATCATATATAGAAGACACTATTTTGCACAAGACTTCCTAGTTCTCTGACTCTTCCCATGTTTCTGCCCTCTTCCCCAGTATTTCCTGAGCCTCAGTTTTAGGGTTGTATTGTACATGTTTTAGCAGAACATGGACACCTACAATCATTTGTTCATTTAATTTTAACCAGTGGTGTGATTCTGTGATGGTCTCCATTTTGTATAAAAAGTTTTTTTTGATGATAAATGAGAGGTACAGTTTTCATATATAAACGTAAGGACTTAGAATGCCGTCTAAAATTGCACTGTCTTAGGAAAGAATCAGTACTAAGTTTTCCTCTAGAGTCTGTGACCTTATAAGTCATGGGTAGATGGCTAGATTTACATCACTGTCTGTGAATTCCCTCTTATTGAGTAGAACTTAAGTCCCATAAATGGAAGTTCATTATTCCCTAAATGTAAGTGACATTGTTGCACCGTTTTATATACCTTGCCATGCTGGTCATTGCTCTGTTTCATAAGTTTTACATCTGGGTAGGACTACTAATAGCTATTTTCCTTTGACAGTTTGCATAACTCCTGAACCTATTTGGAGGGTTCATGTCACCTCTGCAAGAAAATAAATGACATTAAATTCTGGCAAGGATGTGGGGAGACCCCTGTTTACTCTTCATGGGATTGCAGACAATACAGCTTCTACGGGAATCATTTGGAGAATTCTCAAAAAGCTTAAAGTGGATTTACTGTATAAGCCAGATATACCCCTCTTTGTCATATGCCCAAAAGATTTGCAATTTTACTCTTCAGATTCTTTCTCAGTTATAGTCATCATAACTCTATTCACTATAACTAGGAAATGATAGAAATTCAAGATATGCTTTAACTAATAAATAGATGATGAAAATTTGCTATATATACACGATGAAATTCCATTTAGTTATAATTGGATGAAACTAAAAACTATGTCCTGAGTTAAGTAACCCAGAACTAGAAAGACAAACACCATATGCCCTTGCTTTTTGTGGATCCTGATTTAAAATCTTTATACGTAAATAAATAACCTTGAATTACCACAGAAACCAAGAAAATAGGAACTGAGCCTTTGCAATATTTGTTGTTATTTGTTATATTATAGATGTGGGGTAAGTGGAATCTCAGTGCAGTTCTAATTTACAATTACCGAATTGCAATAGATGGTGAACCTTTCTTTGTATGTTTATCGGCTACTTGCATATCACTTAAGAATAGTTTATTTCATTAGGTCTCTCAAAAACTTATTTATATTATTCCTTGTCAGATGTATATTGTTAGAAAATAGTTTCTCTTAATTCTATAATATGTCTCTTCAATTAATTATTTCCTTTTCTGGACACAGTACTCTTAGTTATGTGAAATTTCTTTGTCAATTTTTGGCAGTATTTCCTGAGCATCTGTAGCATTTGTCAGAAAATCTTCCAATATTTTCTATATTGTTCTCTAATGCTTGTAGAGTTTCTATTTTTATATTAAAGCATTTGATCTATTTGTAATTGATTCTGGACTGGCTAGAAGATAGAAATCTTGTATCACTTTTCTACCATGTATATATTAAGTTTTCTAGCGGATCACAGTATCTTTCCTAAATGTAGGTTTGCCATTATGTTTGCATTCTCTTTGAACTCTTTTCTAAAATTTTATAACTTATTATTCTTTCTCTCGTGTGTGTGTACATATGTTCATTATATGTGTGTGTACATATGTTCATTATATGGCTTTACTATAGAAATCAGAGAAAAACCAAGGAGTTGGTTTTTCCTTTTATCTTTAAGTACTTCTGGGGATCTAATTTTGGTTGCTCCTCACAAAGATGAACCTTTATTTTTTCGACAATCTTCCTGGTCTTCTTTGTGAATTTCTTCATAAGTTTGATATATGTGTGTGTATGTATCTATAATATATAAATATATATATATATTTGCTTTAGTAAGTATTATTATAAGTATTCTTTTTAACTCCATACTTCAGATCTTACTTAGCTTTATATCAGTAAAGACGTTACAGCAGTGGGTGTTGTTACTGAATGCCTTTAATCCCAGTGCTCAGGAGGCAGAGTCAGAGCATCTCCGAGTTTGAGGCCAGTAGGTTTAACACAGAGAATTTTAGGACATCTAGGGCTAGAAAGGCAAACACTATCTTAAAAAAAAAAAAAACAAGCAAGACATTACGGTGCCAAAAAGAAAACATACATATACTTAACGCTGTACAAACTGAACATGTTATATTTAAGAATATAAATATATGCATATACATATATGCATGCAATATCAATTAGTAAAAAAAGAGGTTATGAATTTGAAGAAATTGGGGAAAGGTATATGGCAAGTTTTGGAGAAAGCAAAGAGAATTATTTTAAGTATATTATAATAAAAAGATGTTATTATTGAACTGGAGTTCTTCAAATGGGTCACATTGCTGCATTTTTAAATAACTTGAGTATATATGTTGGTATTTGTATTTCTTGAGTTTTTTCATGGTTGATTATTATTATTTATTTTTTGCATATCTATTATTGACTTTCTGTTGAAGAATTTCCAGTGTTCAGATGGTAGACTGAGGTTTTTTGTTTGTTTGAGTGTAGTGGGGGTGTTATTCGGTACCTAAATTCTCAGTCCACATGTTTAGAGTACTAGACATCCCCAACGTCATTATAATAGTGAGATACTAAATTCAGAAATAACCCGAGGTAGTGGCTAAATTTACTATGCAAATACGTTGATGATAAATTCAAATGTCATGTATTAAGTGTTCAGGATCATGGAATACAAAACAAAAGAGTGCTGTGTCTATGCAATGATTACACAGATTATGAATGGAAAGGAAGCAGACTGATTAAAATAAAGTGAATGGTGTTAAACCTACTGAGAAATGAATTGGGATAGAAAAGGCATACCTATATAACATGTTGGATAATGGAAAGTCAGAATTAGGATGCAAAACATATTGAAAATAAAGAAGCAAGAGAGACATGGGGGTGTTTAGATGGGAATTAGAGGGAAAGAGTATAGGCTGTGTATAGGGAGAAAAGTAGGGAACACTTAATAGAATGAGTGTAGAACCATGGAGAGAAATAATAAAATCTAATTGAGCAACATAAAAATGAATGTAAGACCATTTAGATAAATTGCACAGGAGAGGATTTTTTTTAAAGACACAGTGAAATAAAGAACATGAAAACACAGTTGCCATATCTGATGTGATTACTTTGTAATTCCCCCTTCTCTGTGATGCTGTGGGAAAATGTGTGATCAGAGAGGCATAATTTTCAGCTTTACTTAGAAACTCTTGGATTGGAAGAGTTTGTCTAGCCGTGGCTGTGTCTTGGTCTGCACCTGCCTTCTCGGTTTCCACACAGTTTCATATCAGGCTGCTCCCGTCGTGATTAGGTGGATCTCACACCTGTGCTTGAATTTAACCGTGAATATTTCAATTGCGTCATTGCCGCTCACCCAGGCAGTTATGATGGAGGATTTCAGTTTCAGGCTCACATGTCACACTTCCATTTGTTTCCAGGCTGAAGAGGCCCTGTCCTGAGCACCCACGGCCTATTCAGATTTCGTTTCATCTCTACAGTCCAATTGTTCTGTCTTCACTTTTCTCTCTGTACAGTGCAGCCGTTGGGAGGAGACAGGGCACTTTAGTGGAAGTTCCCACTGACCTTTGTCCCCATGTTCCTCATGGTGTGCATCTGTTCATGGAGTGCTACAGAGCAGCTGAACTCCAGGTTCTTGGTCAATTTTGCCCCACTCTTTGCAGAGATCTTATTTGAAGTAGTCTCTGTGTTTTCAACTATTCCTTCTTTTAGAAGCAGAGAATAACGTTTATTATCTTGAGCATTTTCTTTCCTAAGGTTGTACAGGAGGGCTGTTTGTATGTGGGAACATGAACATGTATGTGTGCACCTACTGATTAGGCTAGGCTGGCTTGGCAGCAAACACCACAGAACAGTTCATCTCTGCTTCTAGCACTATGATTATAAGTGTGTGCCATTAAATCTGAGAGTTTGCAGCTGTGCTGTGGATTCAACTCAGGTCCTCTCAGTTGTATTACAAGCACGTTACCAACGGAGTCATCTCCCCAGTTCCTAACAATATTTTCAATCAGAGAATTTTTTATAAAATTTCTTTTACAGTAATGTTTTTATACAGATAACATTACCCTTCGAATGTTACAGATATTTTTAGGAGCACATTTGTAGTCTAGGTCTTCCCATTGTAATGTAAATGTGAAAATCTCTCCCTGATGCATAAAATAAGGTATTACATTGAATCAAATTCAGTTTCTTAGGCATGCCTTTATAGAGGAGCTGAATGAGTTGAAGGAAAACATATTTTCACTGAGGATTTATTTAGCCTAATGATAGTTTGGTTAACCCAACATTGGCTATCTTTACATTGGAGAACCTGGGAACATTTAGCTTTCCTGTAGACAGAAGTTTCTGTCCCTTCCAGTCCCATAGTCATTCAGTCCCAAAGAAATACACAGGGACTTATAACAATTATGAACTGTTTGGCCTATTAGCCCAATCTTACTATTAACTAGCTCTTACAACGTTAATTCGTAATTCTTGTCTGTGTTAGTCACATGGCTTTTACTTTTTCTCAAGGAGGCATTCTCGTCTTGCTTTCTCTGTGTCTGGCTGGTGACCGACTTTGCCTTTCTTCTTCCTAGTATTCTCCTAGTCTGGCTGCCCCATCTATACTTCCTGCCTGGCTAGTGGTCAATCAGTGTTTTATTACACAGTATAAGTGACAAATCTTTCCAATGTACAAGAGCATTTCCCATAGCACTTTCCACTACAAAAGTTTGAACACCTCAGATGTTGAAGGTTTAGAGAATTTCTGGAAAGGGATGCATTTTTCATAAACAGTGCAAGGCTGAAAAAGGTGGACTCTGATATTAGGAGAAAATGTCTGCATAAATTGTAACAAAAGTGCAATGGCAACACCAGAGATGATGTATTGATCAGAAGAGGGAACAATAATTAGAAAATAAGCAAAAGATTTTTTTCTTAATGTTTTCTTGTATCTGGGACACTTCTCGAAGGTTCCACCCATACTTAGTGTGGGTTTTCACATTTTAATTAACTCTAGCAGATCCCCAACAAGAAGGGCAATATACTAACAATGTGCTAACCTTATTTAAATAGCCAGTCACAGCTATGACTAGGGGTTTGTCTCATGATTAATTTGAGATCTTATTAAATTGACAGTCAGTAGTTACCATTGTATTTACTAAGGCAGACTGCAAAAAATATTTCATAAAATGAGAAAGAAAAACTTAGCTTTCCTCTACAAAGACACAAAACCTTCATTTATGTTTTATACTTTTTATTGGTGCATTTTTGTGGTTCCCTTAAAGACTTTTTACTAAGGCTAAGATCTTCTCAAGAAGGCCTGACTAGGCTGAGTCGAAAGCTGCCTCATGCAGGACTCAGAAGTCTGTACTGCCCTATTCTGCACTTAGGTTAGTTATTTTCTTCCAACCACGAATGTACATTAACTGTACACTTGCTTACCTGCATTAGCCTAGCAAATCAATCCTTATGTATGCACTTCCCAATATTTTAATATATGGAAATTCATTGAACAGATTAATGGATGGTTACTACCTATTATGGAAAGCTAAATGTTCTGAAGTAAGCAAACAAGCAAGAAGACAAAGCCCCCCAAGAGATTCTGAGGAGGCAGGTCATCATCTGCTATGAAAGCAGGAGGAATTTTAAATCCCCCAACATGTACTTAGGTAAGCATTCATGCACCTTAATAATGAGTTTCAGGTTGCATAAGATACCCCATCATAAAAATAATGTGAAGTACAATAGAGGAAGACCCCTCCAATCTTCCTCTTGATTCTACATTCATGGAGATAGGTATGCACACTTGTACACTCATGTGTCAGCACCCCCTAAAAGATAACTCAAGAACACCAAATAAAATCTTGCATTGCTTCAAAATACACTTCTCTGTATTATCCATTTTTGTCATTTTAGAATAAAGTAATTAGACCTCATTTTTTTTTCTGATTTTGAATGTTACCAACAGTATTTATATGTGGCTATAGTTTTATAGTTTGGAAATAAACTAAAAGTTTTCTTAATGAAATTGAGACTGCATACATGGCTTGTTCTCATTCCCCCCAGTTCTCTAGGATGAAACTCATATTCACTTCCCATGGGAGCTACCTGTTTGGCTGTTGTTAGTTTGTGACTTTCACTTCATGGTGATTTGAATAGCATTAATGGTGATAACTTTCCCCCCCAACCTTTCTTCCCTGTGCTATTATCCCACCACCAGCATCACCACCAGCATCCGCAGCCACATGACACCATGCCACCACTATCATCAGTCCTACCTGACAAATGGACCATGGATGACACTACGAAGCCTTGGTAAATCATGTGGATTAATTTTAGAATCATAAACCATCTCACATGTTCTCGTGTCCATAAGTATTTCACCATATCTTATCTAAAATTTGTAAAACAAAATTAAATCATAAGATACATTGCAAAAATAAAATTTGTGGTACACAGACTTACTGCCCACACAGTAAGTGTGAGTGTGATTGTGTTTGGTTTTCCTTTTGAAAAATTATTTTCCTTATTTATGGGGGGGAATCCTATAAAATATTGCCTTCTTACTTTTGCCTAATGGGGTATTGAAAACTACATATACTTCTTTTTTTTTGCAACAAAATATCTTACTTTTTCCTGTGTGCACTGAAACAGTTCTTTAGGTATTTGTCAAATAACACTGTGCATTCAGCAATTATAAAATTCCCTCCTGTGTAACAAATAATTATTTGTGTATTTTTCTTTGGCTTATTACATTGAGTTAAGAGCATTAACCTACTACAAGAATTCTATTGTTCTCTACATTAGGTCAGAAGAAAAGAGATTAGTGTCATAAAGAAAAAATAGAAAGACATAGTAATATTTGATACTTTTCTGTGTTTTAATTAAGCTGTTTTGAAGTTTAAGGAATAAAAATATTAATGACATATCTCTGCTCATACTAATTTTTTCCTTGTCTCTTTGTCACATGATTTAATTTATCTTCTATATAGGCCTTGCAAAAATCAGGTATTTTTCCCATATTTTCATCAAACACTTTCCAACTCATTGTTTCTTAAAGGCTTGTTTGCTGATGTTTGCCATGATAATCAAATGTCACAAGGATTTCATCACAAGTGTCATATACATCTCCAAGACCTAAGGGTTTCTTTTGATTCCTTATATATGCTTTATGTTCTAGCTCTATATGACTCATTTTTTCTGAATTCTGTCATTCGTTCTTATTCACAGTGTAAATATAATAACCTTTCTTCATTAACTGAGAGTCTACACTTAAAATCCTTAGAAAATCTCTGTGTGTTCCAGGAATTCACATACTAATTCTGTAAGTAATATTCTCTGAGTAACACAAAAGTTTCAATACCCTCTTTCCATTTTGCCTATCAGTCATTACTTTATCGCAAAAATTGCTTGTGCATAACTCACATCTATTTGTAGACTTTTCATTGGAAAAAGAACCCAAGTTTCTGGAGACAGATTCCATTCACCAGTATTGCTTTTTCAATGCATTTTATTGTCTGAAACATGTAACTATAGTTGAACAGTGATGGCACACGCCTTTAATCTCAAGGCCAGTCTGGCCTACAGGGTGAGTTCAAGGGTAGCTAGGTTTACAAAGAGAAAGCCTATATCAAATAAATAAATAAATACAAATTATAAAAGCCACGATAACTTATTAGTTGCCATGAAACAAGGATAAGTCAAATGATATATTTCTGTCATCATGTGAGTCCTGAACTAAGAGAAGTTTTTATACTTTTAAGTGACATCAGCTTTTAAATCTATAGCATCATTATAATGACTGTATTCTTGTAAAGAACTTATTTGATAGGAATCTTTTGTAATGTAAACACTTAAATCTACTTTTATTAATTAAAAATCTAACTTTAGGAAACTTTCAATTTTAGAAATATTTCCTCTACATAAGTAAGAAAGAAATTAACGTTTGAAAGTATAGCTTCCATCTCTTGCTTTAACTTGCCACAAGCTACTAGACTTTCTGTCTCTGGCATCTCATAAAACGTTCTTTGGTATGAAAGCACAATTGTACTTTCCTAAATTTGTGGGGCATCATTGCACTAATCTTATTTTCAAACATTCTGGAACCTAGTGGCACTATTAAATAAAGTTAATCTCAGAATTATGTATTTTCCTCAGATTGTAACAGGCATATCATAGGCACTCAATAAAGAGTAGGTAAAAAGACATAGTTTTAGCGTTCATACTAAGCTCAGTGTCTGCTAAAGTACAGGTGTTCCAATGACTCATCAGGGAATTAAGTGAATGAATGAGTTAAATGAGGAAATTAAATAAAATCAGTGGTTGTGAACTCTAATGGTTAATCAGACTCACCAGGAGAACAGTTTTAAAAATGACAAAATTGTGGATTATTTTCATTGAATCTAAAAATTAAATACTTTACTAAAAGCAGCATTAAAAGGTCAAAAACTTTTGACCAGTTTCTTCAAAATGTTATTGTTACCATTAATAACATCTATAATATTATATTGTCAGTAAGTCTTAGATAAAGAGATGCTACTTTTCATCTTACAATTAGATGCTTTTCTCTTTTTTAATCTTTATGCTTCTTATTTATTTATTTTTCATGAACAATCTTTTCTCAATTTATATCCCAATCCCAGTTCCCACTCTCTCCTCCTCCTTCTCCCTCCACCTTCCTCCCCACCATCCACTCCTCAGAGAGGGTAAAGCTTCATATGGGGAGTCAACAAAGTCAAGTGCATCAGTTTGAGGCAGGACCAAGGTCCTCCCCATTATATCTAGTCTGAGCAACGTATCCCTCCAAAGAGAATAGGTTCCAAAAAGTTAGTACAAGCAGTAGGGATAAATCCCGGTCTCACTGCCAGTGGCCCCACAGTCTGCCCATACAACTATTACCTATTTTCAGAGGGCCTAGTTTGGTCCTATGCTGGTTCCCCCTGTCAGTCCAGAGTCAGTGAGCTCCGGTTAGCTCAGGTAAACTCTCTCAGTGGATAAACCCATCATGGTCTTGACCATGCTCATATTATTGCTCCTCTTTCTCTCTGACTGGAATTTGGGAGTTTAGCCCAGTGCATTGCTGCAGATTTCTCCATTTGCTTCCCTCAGTGGTAGGATAAAGGGTTTGTGATGACAGTTAAGGTAGTCATCAGTCTGATTAGAGGGGAAAGCCAGTTCAGGCACCATGTCCACTATTGCTCAGGGTCTCAGCGGGGGAGATCCTTGTGGATTCCTTGGAATTTCGCTAGTGCCATGTTTCTTGCTAGCCCCATAAAGACTCCCTAAATCAGAATATCTCTTTTCCTGTTCTCCCTCTCTCCTTGCTCTCCCTCTCTGTCCTTCCTCCATCTCAAACATCCTGTTCCCTCAAGTTCTCCTCCCTCTTGCCCTCCTCCCCTCCTCCTCCCCTTCTACCCTTTCTTCTCCCCTCACCTCCATGCTCCAAATTTTCTCAGGAGATCTTGACTGCTTTCCCTTCCCCAGGGATCCATGTATGGTAGGTACTCCTTGTTACATAAATTCTCTGGGGCGAAAACTATAGGCTCATTATCTTTTGCTTGATGTCTAATATCCACTTAATAATGAGTATATACTGTGTTTGTCTTTCTAGGTCTGGCTTACCTCACTCAGAATGCTTTTATTTTCTAATTCCATCCATTAAAATGCAAATTTCAAGATGTCCTTGTTTCTTTTCTGCTGAGTGCAAATGTATTGCATTTTCTTTATCCACTCTTCCATTGAGGAATAGTTAGGTTGTTTCCAGGTTCTGGCCATTACAAATAACGCTGCTATGAACATAGTTGAGCAATGTCTTTGTACTATGATTAAGCATCCTTTGGTTATATGTCCAAGCATGATATTACTGGGTCTTAAGGTAGGTTGATTCCAAATTTTCTGAGACACTGCCATAATTATTTCCATAGTGGTTGCACAAGTCTGCACTCTTTCCTTGCATATAAGCAGAAGATGTGCATATGCTAATTTGAAGAATGGAATACCACATCACTCTTTATCATGAATCTCTTATTTATACCAGCAGATATTTACATGGGAAACATTGACTTTGTTATAATAAGTATTTTTATTTTCTCCATTCTCTCGATTTCCTTCAAGGGTCTTTGCTACTGTCATTGTTGTTTTATATTTCTTTGCTCACATATAGAATAACCAATGACAAGAAAAGGTGTGTACCTGTGATGTAAGAAACAGCCCAAAAGTTGAACAAATATTTATGCACTTGTATACATCATTGTATGAGCATGTATATATGTAATTTTGCACATTTCATTTAAATTATTGATTATAATAAAACTTAGTGTGGCAAATTCTTCAGACAGTTCTAAAAATTCAAAGGAAGTTTTTTCTTGTGTATAATAAAATGTTATCCTAGAATGTGATGTTTTCTGCTCTCACACATTTACTGGAAAGCTGATAAAGCCAAACCATATTAGTTATAAATATTTATAATATAAAATCACATCATGATTTTAAAACCACATGCCACTTTCCTACTACTCAGTAACAGTGATTAATAGAAGGTAAGTGGAAGCCGTCATTTTACTGATTCTTCAATTTAATTATTTATGATTAGAAGTGAACAGAGATCAAGATGTGTTCTTAAAGGTAATTCCTCTCATAGGATACTCATGTCTACAACTTTGAATATGTTTAATTCACCTCAACTATGCCTAATGCTTTCTTTACCATTTTTCTTAAGATAATGAACTTATCTTCTTCTGAAGAACAGGAACAATCAAGAGCAGTTACTGCCACCCACTGGAAAGGTTCCAGTCAACCAAAAACAAAGGCTTGTGGAGGACTCTTATTTGTAAATCAACAGCAAAGTTCTTATAAGTTAGAAATGAGTTGGGAATTTAGCAGGAAAAAAAAAACATCAAATTAGCATGCAAGATTGAAAGCAAGAGAAAGATCCTATTTTACTTGCTCTTTCCCAACCAAAGTGCCATTGCCTTTGAAATTCAAGAAATGGAATCAAAGCCCTAGGCTGCTTCTGATATTGAGGAGGAAGCCCACTCCTCCATTTCTTTGACCATTTTGAACCTTCCTTAGAGGCCTACTCTGAGATATGACCTGATTTGGAGGAACTAAGCTATGATTAAAAAGTCACAGTCATCTGAATTATCCTGGTAGCATAAAAATTAATTAGTAGTGGCTTGGTATAGCAAAAACAAGAGACCTTATTTTGGCACTATTTGAGAAAATTGCAATCATTTACCATGATTGACCTTGGTTCTGGTTTCAATTAGCAACTGTCAACTCTTTCTTGTTCATCAATCCTCAATTTTCTTCACTCACTCATTGGCTAAGAATGTATCCTTGATCAAACTATCCATTTGTCAAGGAGTTGGTATTTTTTTTTAACTACATATTGACTCTGTAATAATACATGGATTGACAGTGTACTATTCATATTCTAATTTCCAAAAGAGTTCAAATGCTCTTGGGTTTGAAGCTGCCAAAATTTTGAGGCCTCTATTTTGACTCCAAATACTTGTCTCATTACTCTTAAACTGTTTACAATTTCAGAGTAGTGGAACTGTCAAGAGTCGAGTAACTTTTCTATGTAAATAAGACTTTTTTTCCAGATGTCACGCAAAATAATCATCAGAGAAAAACATATTATTTCCTAATAAAATAATTACTTCTGTCTAGTGTTATGTCTAGAGTTATATACTTTTAATTAGTTAATAGAAGTCTTATAGTTTTCTGACAATCTCCATCAATTCAGCAATATCACTATTTATTAAGAATAATATAAACTGAAATAACCACAAATCTGTGGATATAAGAAATTAAATGGTATAAACATTATATATAAACATATATCCATATATATATGTGTGTGTACATATATATCATTGTATTTGGAGAAGTATTACAAGTGAATCATTGGTCATTCTCTTTATTCCATATTGCAGTTCTAGACAATGTGGAAGCAATTTTATACTGGTTATGATTGTAACCATATCAAGTACTAGATGCTCATATTGGTTTTTGTTAATATGATATTTTACCTTATGTGATGAGGTTTCTATGTAAATAAGACTATTTAAAAATAGTTTTACAAAATATAAAATTATAAGGGTGTAGTTATTCTTGCAGTCCTACAAGTCCTTGCTTTATATTTCTGTGACCCAGGAAGTATCCGCCCTAACTCATGTTCCCTTCAGTTCTTCATAGTTCCTTGAACCAGGCCTCAGACTTTTTTATTTATTTATTTATTTATTTATTTATTTATTTATTTATTTATTTATTTATTTATTTATTTATTTATTTATTTATTTATTTATTTATTTATTTATTTATGATTATTACTGAGATTGTGAGGTAATATAGGCGTGGATTTGAGTTTGAAACTAGGCTAATGGATTAATATTTAATGTTATAATAACTTGTTTAAATAAGTAAATGAGTGAGCTGGTGCTCACTCTTCCTCAATTAGTACCCGTGTTTCTCTGGAGTTGCTGATTGGCTACTACATTGTCTTGAATTCATGCAATAATGGGTTCAGTATAGATAGATTTTTTTTAACCAAGAATGTTGGAAGTTTTGTTGCCCTGGAAACATCTTTATTTCTAGAGAATATTGGATGATTGGATGATACCTTTTTTTCAAAGCAAACTGCAACCTAACTCATTTGATGTATCTGCTTTTCTTTTTTTGGAGATTATATAAATTATCCTTTTCTTTTTCTCCCTCTAAACCCTCCCATTTACACCTGCTCTTTCTCAAATTCAAGGTTTTTTTCCATCAATTTTCACATACACACACATATGCACACACACCCGCACACACTATGCTCAGATTAAATAATGTTGCATATATGTATGTTTTCAGAGCTGACAATTTAATATTGGACAAATGATTGGTGGCCTCTTCTCTGAAGACTATTTCTAGTACTCTCAGCATTTCTTAGTAGACTATGATTCTCTGTGTAGGGTTGAAGCCTCTTGGGCTTTCTCCAATTCACACCAGCATGTCTATTGCTGTCTTTTTTTAGCTCAGGTTAAGTCAGTTAAGTGCCTCTTGGTTCACAGAACTCTGAAGGGTGGTACTGATGAAATAAATAAATGATAGACACATGGACCCTGAAGCAAATATCAGGTGCAGTACAGGTGATGGGGTTTGTTAGTCTCCATAGGAGGCCTTTGGATTCAGGCAATTAAGGCTCTAAATATCTGGGAAGAGGAAGCTACGGACATAAACACTCCTACTCCAGAGGACAATTTTACCATTCCACTTGAGTTTGCCCCATATGGGTGATGACTTTGCCAATTTACCACAAGCCAGTTTGTTTTAGAGTCCTCAAAAGACCTTTCTCATGTCAAATTACACACTTAGGAAATCACTCACTCAGGGCTTCCTTTGCTGCCCATAGCTAAGAGACTCCCAAAACATTACAGGCTATTGCTATTACCTTGGAATGTCTCCAGAAATAGAAGGCAAGTCCCTATTGCCAAAGATGCCACATACTTCAGAAACAGGTCCCAGAGGCCCCTATGCTGGAATTTATGCGAAGGCCTGGAGCCCTGGCTTTCATGGTGCCAGAATACCCCACATAAGCTTCCAAAGGAGGAAAACAACCAACATTTCTGCTATTTATGACTCACAAACCACAACAATGACCAACACATCATAATAATCCTAAGAGTACAATAGTGGCAAGCTTGCATTAGCAGCAGCCAACAGCTTTCTAATAAGATTTAAAATTAGCTCAATAAGGAGGAAATCATGTCTGGTACTGTACACATAGTCAAAAACCAAGGGCTGATGAGGTCTTAGACCTTGGAGGAGAACCTACAACTGCTGCTTTAATGACCTATTGAAATCCTTAACTACATTCTAAATATTTGTTCTTTTATTCATATATATGTGTAATTCTCATCTCACATGAAGGGAATTTCTCTTTGCAACTTATGGAAACCACTATTGAGTACACACTAACACACACACACACACACACACACACTAAACAAAAGGCAGAATTGTGAAGCCCAGTATCGAAGAACTCATCTACAATACTCCCTACCCTTGTAGTTTCATTGCAGAAGAGGGACTCGAACAATAGGAATGGCAGAGCCTACACCCACAAAATCTCACCAACAGGATGGGTTATATAAATCACAAAGCCTCTTGTGAAGTCTGGAGCATCTCTGGATTTCAATACCCCTGAATCCTGCCGTGTGCAAGCATAAACAAAACAACTCAAAAGTTTTGTCTTGTAGCAACTGATAGACCAATGAGAATTTCAGTACTGTGAAGAGACTGGAAAGCTGCAGGGCCAAAGGCTGATTGCTGTAATAAGAGGGGCCAGCTTTTTGGGGTTTCTGTCCCACCTGGTACCCCACAGCTGTCAAGTCCCAAAGAAAATCACACAGAGATCTCTATATGTTATAAAGCTGATTGGCCCATTAGGTCAGGCTATTTATTAGCTCTTGTAGCTTATATTAACKCATTATTCTGATCTGTGTTAGCCATGTGGCTCAGTACCTTTTTCAGTGGGGCAGATCTCATCCTGCTGCTTCGCTGATCTGGGCAGGAGTGGGAGGAATCAACAGAGTTGACCCTCCTCTTATTATCTGTAGCACTCAATCAAGTGCCTTCTACACCTCACCTGGGCAACACAGTAGAGCTGCTTCTGAAGGTGTAGGCATGGGACAGAGCCCTGAGGCTCTGAGGTTGTAAAAGCCTAAGAACTGGTCAAGTACTTTGTTCATTGCTGCAAGGGGCAAACTAGTGAGGGCAACGCTGGAGATCTCACCCTGGTGGTGATGATGAGGCTGGCAGGCTGACCAGCCTTGCAATTCCCCACACTCAGAACCAGGGTAATGTGTTTGCCCACCCCAACGTCCGCCCCGTCTGCGATCTATTGGAGTACTCTGGGGGATGGGAGGAGTTCGGTCCTGAGGACCCAGGGCCGCGGGTTCTCCGTAACACAGGGCAGCAGGATGACCAGGAAGAGTCCCAGTGATGGTGTAGCAGAGACCAGGAGCCTCAAACCAGTGATTCTTTGGTATGAACACCTGTACGTAAAGAAGATTTCTGCCTGGCTCACTGTTATCTAACTGCATCTTCCATGAAAAGATTTCCCTTTCTTCCTATTTCCCCCTTTTTTTTTTCTCTCAAATTTTACTT
>LOEQ01005515.1:9098-34969 GCA_001685075.1 Bramus lutescens | reverse complement strand
TACTTGACCTTTTTCCTTTGCAGCTCTTAATATTCTTTCTTTATTCTGTATGTTTTGTGTTTTGATTATTATATGGTGAGGTGATTTCTTTTGATCCAGTCTATTCAGTGTTCTGTATGCTTGTCTCTGTCATCTCTGTTTGTTTACCTAGATTTTCCATATCCATCTGGCCCTTGGTTTATGTTTTCTTCATTGCCTCCATTTCAATTTCAAGTCTTGAACTGTTTCCATTATCTGTTTGATTGTTTTTTTTCTTGGTTTCCTAGGGTATATATTACAGGTTTATTCATTTCTTCAAACTTTTTGTTATTCTTCTCATCCATTCCTTTAAGGGAGTTTTTCACATCCTGTTTAGGGGACTCTATTGCTTTCATAATGTCTATTTCTTCAACTTCTTCTAGATTAGGGTGTTCAAGTCTTTCTACTGTATATTTGCTGGGTTTTGGTGTTATTGTGTTGTTTTTTCAGATTGTTGGAGGAATCCTTGCATTGGTACCTGCCCATCTCTTCCTTCAAATGCTCTCTGATGGATCTTCCTGTACAGGAAAGCCCCTTGCTGTCCAGGGATCTTGCAGACAAAAGGGCTAGCTTGCTCCCTGCAGGCTTAGTGAAACAGAAGAACTCCTGCTGATTGCACTCACCACCCTGTTCCAGCCCCAAAACAGGCTGAGCTGGGGATCTTATGGCCCTTAATAAGGGAAGGGGTGCCCTGTGTGCAAGCTGGGATGGGATAGGAAGAGAGAGGTAGTAGCCACAGAGAGAAGCCCCTGCAGAATGACCAGCGAGTTTAGGGGGTTGAGGAATGTTTGTGCTCCCTTTCTGAGGTTTCTGCTGGCTATCAGGAACACACTCACCCCTCAGATGGATCTTCTCATACAGCAGCAGGACTTTTTATATTGACAATTTGCAAAAGTTGCTTAAAATTTAGTGCATATTAACTTTTAATGGACTGATGCATCAAGGTGGATAAATAGTATCATGACTTGAAAAGAAAATGAACAGAATTTTATAGTAGCAGATATTTTATGGTATAGGAAAACAAGATTTTTTGCTGATTCAATATCATTTAACAAATGAACAGGAAAGGTTGTCTGGAACCAGAATTAACAAAGGATCACAAATTATGTTGGTTTTAATATTTTATTTTATACTTAATCCTTAAGTGAGTAGTTAGAAAGTTTGATAAAATTATGAGTCATTAAAATGAATGAAAACTCAAATTTAAGTTTCCTAATTTTTATCTAAAATAAGAGATTAGCTTTTATTGTACTATTTATTTTGTTTAGATGTAATGATTATAATGAGATTTTCAACTGGCATTGTATTTTAATTAGACATAAATATTACATATATGAATTTCAAATATTATTTTGAGAAAAATAAACTTGTATCTTTTAGAAGTTTTAAATACAAGATGATTTGGAATAGCATTAGTTAAGATTATTATTTGCAAAAATGTTCTTGGTAACTAATCTTAAAACCAGTGTAAGTAAATCTTCTTACAGACAATGCAATTTACATTACTGTAATGAGAGCAGAATACAAGCAAAAATTTATTAGTAAAAAATACTGACCTGCTAATTGAAATCATACTTCTTAGAAAAACACCATTATCTGTAAATAGAATGAATATCAAGCTATGTGAATATCAAAAGAAAAAAAAGGTGTTCCTAAATGCCTTTTCTACAATGATATGAATAAATGAATGATTAAGCAGATGTGTAGCCCTTATAATCATGATCATGAACACTTTTCAAATTATGACAAATTGCGTGTGAGATAATTCAAGTGTACAAAACCAGTAAATAATCACATTTGCTGTCTACATAATCTTGTGGCAGATGTTATCATTGCCTTTCAAACATCATTTTCCTGCTTTTTTTAATATAATGATTTGTTTGAGATGAAAACAAATTCAGAACTATGCTGTGAATATCCAAGATTCTTGCTGGATCAAAGGAGAGCTGGACAATCCTCTTCTGCCTGAATGGAAGCCATTTAATAGTCCTCTGGCTAGTTTGAAGATAGAATTGCCAACTAAGAATGAGAGAGTATTGAGAATAAAATAACATGGTGGTCCTGGAGTATCTCTCCTATATCAAACAAACAAAAAACAAAGAAATATTAGTCAGGTGGTGGTCACTCACAGTGAATCCCTGCACTTGGGTGACAGAGACAGGTGGATATCTGAATTTGAGGCCAGCCTGGTTGACATACTGAGTTCCAGTATAGGACTACCCGGAGAAAGGTTTTACTGAAAAGCAAAAGCAAGCAACCAAACATGTGAAAAAGCAAAATATTAACAAAAATTTAGGGAAACACTTTCACATCAAGTTACCATCAATTTTCAGCATAAAATTTCTAAACACTGCCTTAGATGACAGACATATTTCTCCATCTTGTTTATTATTAATAAATAAATAATAAAAAGTAGCTATCACTTTTTAACTCTATTAATGCATTGATACTGTAGTTATTTACAATTTGAATGACTGTTCTTTCTGTGATAGAAATTTCCAAGCATGTATTGATCAGATCTTTATTCTATAAAGACAACTTACTGTGTTTATGCACATATCCCAGCTTCCTCCACTAGGTAAATGCATTTCTTCTTCCAGGAAGCTTTATTTGAACTCCTCAACTCTGATATAGACAGTTTAATTTTGGTGCTTTTGGAAAAGAGAGTACAGCATTATTTTCGAGGTCACTATGTTGGCTTATATTTACTATTTTCATTTCCTAATGATTGTACTTTTGTTATTAATAATTGAATGTTGAATTATTAGTGGTAGCTGGAGTATACTACCAATGATACACAGTAGATGATGAAAAATATGCAATAGATGTTTTACTAAAAGTTAAAAATTAAGAACATAATTCTATGGCTTATGAATATAAACAATATACACCTGCATGTAAAAGTGAAATAAGTTTTTTTCTATATGGTGATAATTAAAAAGGAAAAATAAGATCAGGAAAGAAGGATGGAAGAAGAAACATTATGTATATATATATTTAGTGATAAAAGTTAGGTAAATGAACAAAACTTAAAGTCATGATGTGCAATAATCTGGACTTAAGTCAAATACAATATTACTGTGAGATTTTTCTCAATTGTAAAATATATATGATTATATATATATATATATTATTAATGCGGAAGCATACTGTTTGGAAAGGAAGACTAAGGGAGCTGTAAGCAAAATATCATAATGGGAAGATGGATATGACTGTGCTGATCAGTATTTTTTTTTAAATCAGTTTGACACTTACCTAGAGTCACCCAGGCAAAGAGAATCTCACATAATGAGTTGCCTTCATCATGCTGACCTATAAAAAAAATTGTTAATTAGTGATTAATTTTGTTAATTTACTGAAGAGGGCCCAGCTTACTGTGTGTGATCCCCACAGCAGAGTAGGTGGTACTGAGTGGTTTTAAGAAAGCATACTGAGACCTTCCAAATCCTTCATGCTTTCCTCCCCACTCCCCTTGAAGGTCAAATTGAGGGAAGGACAGAGAGGGAGATCAAGGAAAGAGACATCTTGATAGAGGGAGACATTATGTGGTTAGCGAGAAACCTGACACTAGGGAAATTCCCAGGAATCCACAAGGATGACCCCAGCTAAGAAACTAAGCTATAGTGAAGTGGGTGCTTTATCTGCCCTTCCTCTGTAAGCAGAATGATAACTACCTTAAATGCCACCATAGTTAATCCGGTAATTTATAGAAGCAGATGCAAAATTCCACAGCTAAGCCCTGTGCCGAGCTCCTGGAGTCCAGTTGTAGAGATGAAGAAGTGATAACATGAGTCAAGGGGTCAAAACCAAGATGGGAAAATCCACAGAAATAGCTGACCTAAGCTACTGGAACCTCACTGACTCCAGACTGATAGCTGGGGAATCAGCGTAGGATCGAAATAGGGTCGCTGAATGTGGCTGATAGTTGTGTTGCCTGGGCAGTTTGTGGGACCACTGGCCATGGAACCAGTATTTATCACTAGTGCATGAGATGGCTCTTTGAAGCCCATTTCTTATAGAGGGATATCTTATTCTGCCTAGATACTGGGAGGAGGACCTGTTCAAGTGATGTGCCAGACTTTGTTGACTCCCCATGGGATACCTCACCCTCCCTGAGGAGTGGATGGGGGTGGGGTCCAGGAGAAGATTGGGGAGCAGGAGGACAGGGGGGAGAAGAAACTGGGATTGGTATGTAAAATAAAGAAGATTGTTAATGAAAACGAAAGCCTACTGAGCAAGCTGTTGGGAACAAGACAGGAAGCAAGGTACTAAACATGACCTTCTTCTCAATTCCTATATCTAGGTTCATGCCCTGAGTTCTTGCCTTATTTTCTTTGGTGTTGAATTATAAAGAACAAATTGAAGTAAAGACTTTTCTCCCCAAGTTGCTTTTGATCATGATGTTTCAGCAATATGAGGCAAACTAGACAATAAGCAAAGTACATAATATTCATGCTAAGTAGTCATATTAAAACTCATTTTTGTATGCTAATTAAGTAAAAATAGAAACTCTACAAAAATGTGATTGCTTTCTTCCAATTTGTGCAGCTAGGAAACATAATATATTGGTTTTCTTCTGAAATAAAATTCTTTTATTTCAATACAATTTACTATTATGTAATAATAATTATCTTCCCAGAAATAATAATAATAATAATAATAATAATAATAATTTATAATATTAAAATAATAGAAATCCATGCCACAGTAAATTAAAGGAGTTTAAACCTAAATAAAACTGTATAGGTCAATGGCCCCAAATAATGCTGAGTATAAGAAGTAAAAATTCAGTATTACATGCTAAACTCATAAAGTGCTCAAAAATATGCAAAATTAATCTGAAATGTTGAGGGTCTGAATTCTGAATACCTTGATTGGATTTCCTGTCAGTGTGATAAAATGCATGATAAAAATAATCTTAAAGGGAAGAAAGACTTATGAATTTCCACTTCAAAGGGATCAGCCATGTCACTTGTCCCTTTGTCCTTTAGCAAACATTGTGGTGGGAAAAGCATGAGGAGGAAACAGCTGTTCACATTATAATAGACAGGAGCAGGAGAAAATAATACGCAGCAGCCAGAAATGAAGTGCCTTTAAGATCTACCCTCTGTCCCCTTTCCTCTGGCTTGGTCCTACCTCCTTCCCAATATTGTATCCCCGTATGAGGACAGATGTTTATCACACGAATCCATGGGATCATTTCATACTCAAGCCAAATCAGTGCAATTTGTGAGATTAATGATTAGGAAGGGGTTGCTATGTCCTTCCATGGTGCTAATACTGTTAAAGTTCTTATAAGTATGCACATTTTATGCATATATAGTCATTTTGTTAAACAATTGCAACTTGCTCCTTTCCTGTGCACTTATTTGTTTATATGGAAGCACTCGGTCATGTGCCCACCTAAATGCTCTCAAATTTAAAAATCTGTGTAGCAAAACTCTTCATAGCCACATAAAAATGTGTCTCATTCTCAAGCAAATGTCTTGCAGAAAGATTCATTCAAGACTGACTTCACAGAGGTGCTCCCATTTCTTCTCCATTTTGTCCAATTCTCATAAGCATTGGGTTAAAGTCTCTTCTCCAGTCTGTGGCATCTTCAGTGCCAAAGTAAGACATGCTGGTTAGCTTTAGTAAGAGAATTTTATGTTTTCACAATTCTGAAAGATATAAATCTCTCCATCCACTCTTGCCTCATTCATTCCTCCTCCCTTGTTTTTCCTTCTGCCTCTTTTAAAACTTCTCACCTTGTCTTCTGTCATGGAGTCATCTGGCTCATTTCCTCTTTACACGTGCAACCTGGGTGTGTATATTACACCACAGTACACTTGTCAGCAGGACATTAATCATGCAGGTTACATTGAGCTCACCCTAAAGCCTATATTTTGATTTAGTCACCTTGCTAAAATGCTTATCTTCACAGCAACACTCTTTTGTTGAGAGTTAAGATTTTAGTGTAAGATTTATTTTCTATTTACATTTTTCTCATTTCATTAATTCTTTGAAAATTTCATATATATATATATATATAATTTGATCATATACAAACCCTTCCCCCAACATCTTCCATAACATATCAATAACACATCAAAAGCAATTTTCACTGACTTGTCAAGGGCCACACCCTTTAAAAATGCTAACTCACTACCAAAAGTTACCCATTATTATAACTCTGGGTGAACCAAGGCTGGTTTCACGAGGGGCAGAAGTCCCACAAGGGGCAGCAGCAGACCACCTGAGGCCTTGGTAGATCCCCTTGGTGGGTTAGAGACCACGACAGATGTGAGGCAGACAGATAGGCAATGCAGAGAGAGCTGGGGGTATATACTTCATTTAATAGGTTATGGAGGGGGAAGGGAAGGGGAGAAGGTGGAAAGAAGAGAAGAAAGCCCTTTCCAGAAGATGGGGGGGGTGTGTGGCTGAAGAGGAGTGTCAGGAGATCCTCTTGCCTTAGGGGCAGGAAAGGAGAGGTTGGGAGTGGGTGGGACTTGTCTATAAAGGGACAGGATACCCAGATGACAGACCAGGTCAGCAGATTACAACATTCCTGTTTATTTTCCTTCTTATAATAAAAAGGTGGGAAGTTAGGCACAGCAGGTTAAGGGAATTGGAACAGCAGATTCTCAAGACTGCTTCCTTTTAATGTATGGGTATCAAATTCTTTCTTGGGCTTCCTGAGAAAGCTGGACACTGGTCACACCTTGGGGTAGCTGGTCACTTTGATTCTGCCCAGGATTTGTGGTGCGGAACTGTCCGATATCTCTTGGACCTGACAAGGTGTTGGCAGAGCAGAGTTAAGTTTAAGAAGAAAAAAAAATTCAGGACCAGGGAATAGAGGGGGGTGTATCTGACCTGTTTTAGGTGGATCCTTCAATTTGGATCTCTGGAACTTGCAAATTTTTTTTGAGTTTGCAAAATATAAGTTTTAGGCACACTCATTGTTTAAACAGCACCATATTTATATCAGAATGATTGTGACAGATATTTTTTACACAATGAAAAGTAGTTTTAGAGTAGTGCTCTGCCAGAATTACATTAATAGGTTAAGGTCATGAAAGGGAGCATGAGAGAAATTTGATAATTTGCATTTGTCCTCATACCTTTATAACTTGCAGGTACACACCTTAATAATTTGTATATCTTAAGACACCTTTTATTTAGAACATGTTAAGAAGTTATTCTGAAATTTGTTTGGTGAGGTTGTCCTTTTAAACTGACAAACCTCTCAGCTGTCAAACTTCATCAGAGTTCTTTGAGAGTGATAAAATTTTACTTGAATTATTGATTAAAAATTTTCAGAGAACTTACTATGTTGGCTACCTAGAGCCAATCCTCAGGGTCCTCTATATTGAGGGTAAGGGCATCAGGACTGTATTTGCTTTCTGCTTTAGCACAGGGCCTCCCAGATTTTAGAAGATCCTGTAGATTAAGAAATCTGTAGGAAGACAAGCCTACCTTGACCTGAGCAGCTAGGCTGTAAATTCCATTTGATTCTTTGCCCACATCTGGAGATCTTCAGGGGTTTAGATGAAAGGCAGTTTTGTCCAGGGGTTAGCTACTTTACTTGATACAGCCAATTGCGGATGGACATTGTTCTGTGCCCATCTGTCTTCTTTCTTCTTTGGAGGAAATAGAGTATTGCTGCTAGGAGACAACCTGACTCTCTGTTATGAAAAGTCTTTTAATAATTAAACATTTAAATGCCATAGATTTCTGAGCAGTTAAAGGATATTTATCAGATATGGATAAGTTATAACTACAGCATGGGATCTGCCTGGAGATCTGAGTCCAAACTTGACTGTACTGGCTTTTAATTTAACAGGTGAGATGTACACTTGTGAAAGACAAAGAAGAAAAAGCTATTTGCAATAGAAACTTAATGGTAGAACTGACAATAGTGGAGAACAGCTTAATATATTTTAAAGCAGGTCTGGATCATACATATGCTATTTTTGTAAGAGATTTAAAAGTACATACCAATTTGAAATATGAGACTTATTGTTTCTTAGTCTGGAATAAGATACAATGAATAGATTATTTAAAACACTTAATAGTAGGTCTACATACATTTACACACAGTTGATTTTAAGTTTTATACACATTTACACATGGAGTTAAAGTTAACTTATGTTTATACATAAAGTTAACTAAAATGTCACATGCATGCCTATACACACATATATTAAACTGGATTTGGGTGAAGTGGATGCTTTGGTGGGCCCTACCAAAAGCATGCCACTGAGCAAACCACACATGTAACAGAGTCAGTAAGAGGAATTAAGAGGCAAAAAAGTAAGTAAACCATGAGACAAGGCAAGGAATTCTTCAGTTAAGATGGCAACTTGGTTGACTAACCTACCCTTAGTCAAGATGGTGGGACTTGGTCACTTGCCCTGCCCTTATTCAAGATGGTGGTGAGGTCCGGCTGCTTTTAGTCCAAATGGTGGCAGTCATGTGTTTTGCAGAGGAACCACATTTTTCAGAGCCACAGCAGGAATTTTAAATAGATGTAAATAACAAGAGAGACATAGAGGCCTTGTAGAACATACATTTAAAGCAGAATCACATCTATGTGATCACACCATTAACACATTCTTTTATATATACATGAAGTGGACAGAAAAAAATTACTCAGTGCCACCAGCCACCAGCAGCTGCCATGGGGAGCGAGGCTTGGGAGTTGAACAGCCTCCTCTGTTCTGGCCTTCTTTGCTGGTTACTGTGGGACCAGCAGCTTTAGTGGAGGCAGAGACAGAATAGGACTGAGAAAAGAAATAGGAGCGAGAAAAGGAATAAGAGCAAGAAAAGCAGTGTTTCCAGGTGGGTGAGGTGGGGCTGCCCAGTGAAAGGAAAAGCAGATGAGCATGAGATGTTGGTGGGACACCAGCAGTGTGGAGCATGGCTGGAGAGAAACTTTATAATCGGCCTGTTTGCTGATAGAAATTAGAAAACTCCCACCTTAGGTTGTTATTTAAGGGGCTCATAGGCCATTTGTTAGTGGAAAGGTGGGTAAAATTAGAAATCTGTAAGTAAGGCAGAGGTTTTAGGGTCTGTAAAAGACATACCATAGGGAAGGTTAGACAAGTAGTTTTAGATATGTTCCCCAAGGCAAGAGCATGAGAAAGGTGAGGACCCAATGGCTATTTATCTGATGTAGGATTCCCCTCTATATTCTGTGATTACCATTAATGAATAAAGAAACTGCTTTGGGCCTATAGAAGAGCTATAGGGGAACAGAGCTAGGCAGGGAAAACTAAATGGAATGTGGGAGAAAGAAGGGTGGAGTCAGAGGGAAGCCATGTAGCTCCCCCGGAGATAGATGCAGGAATTTTAGCCAGTAAACCACAGCCACATGGTCATACACCGTTTAATAGAAATGGGTTAAAATAACATATAACCATTAGCAAATAAGAAGCTAGAGCTAATGGGCCAAGCAGTGATTTAATTAATACAGTTTCTGTTTGATTATTTTGGGGCTAAGTGGCCATGGACAAACAAGCAGCCTTCCTTACTCCATTTATCCACAAACATCTTCAGGATGAGGTGAGGGTTGAGGACTAGGTCAAATCAATTTGAGACCCGTTGGTATGGGAACTGAAGACTGGAGAAGATCACTCTGAGTGGCCTGAGATGAGGATGCAGTCTGAGAGAGAAGAGGACAAAAGTCAGAGTCAAAGACCCAAATATCAATCCTTAGCTGTGGGGAATAACCAGAGATGAATGCCAAGGAAAGCTGATATCACCATTTTCAGTGATGGAGTAGGTATAGGATGTTGGAAAGTAGTCAGGGTCCTCATGTGTCCTCAGTTGGCCCGCTTTGAATGGGAGGGAATGTGACCAGAGCCTGATCTAGTCACACACCAACGGTATCATTCATAATTCTGGGTGACCTAAGGCCAGGACCACGACAGGTAGGGGTCCAGCAAGGACACCCTCATGCCACCCAAAGCCTCTGTGTGTCCTGTTGGTGGGTGGGAGACTGCTGTGGATGAGAGACAGACAGATACACCAAGTAGAGAGCTGGGCTTTAGAGTTTATTTGATAGGTTATGGAGGGTGTGGGAAGGGGAGAAGAGGGGAAAGGGGAGAAGGGGAAAGAAGAGAGAGAGGCAAAAGCTGCCTTTCCAGAAGACAGAGAGAGAGAAAGAGAGAGAGAGAGAGAGAGAGAGAGTTGGAGAGGAGTTGGGAGATCCCCTTGCCTTGATGGCAGGAAGGGAGAGATTGGGAGTGTTTGGGACTTTTCTCTTAAAGGGACAGGGTACCAGGTCAACAGATTACAACAACCATTGCTCACAAATTTTAGTTAGGAGTGGTAATTTTTGTTGATCTCTCTTCTTCATGCTGGGATTTTGACTGGCTTGAGCATGCAGGGGTATTATTCATGCTGTTACATCTACTGTGAGTTCAAATGTGCTCCTGCCCTGTTGTGTCCTGAAAATACTGGTTTCTTTGCAGTCATCCAGCACCCTGACTCTTATAGTCTTCCCATTCCCCTTTTTCACAATGATCCCTGAACACTAGGAGAAAGGGTTGTGATTGTGTTGGGGGTAAGCACTTTGTAGTCTCTTTTTCTCAGTACATTGACCAGTCATGCCCTCTATTTTAATCAACTGTAAAAAGAAGGTTCTCTGGTGAGGGATCAGATATAGTGGTAAATCATAGGGAATCAGTTCAATATTAGGTCTCTTTATCAGAATATTGCTTTTTCCTTAGAGCCTATGGTTTGTCGAGTCATAGATTCTTGGTCCATTCTACTTAAAATAATCAGAAAATGGAGAGAACCTAGATGTTCATTAACTTATGGATGAGTAATGTAAATATGGTAATTTACACAATGTGATATTATTTAGTTATTAAGAAAGATGAAAAGTAGATATTTTCAGGTATTTGAAAGAGATGGAAACAATCATTAAGAATGAGGTACCTTAGAAATGGAAAGACAAAATATCCTGTTTTCTTTCATTTTTAGACTTCAGTTTTGCATTTTCAGATATGTATGTTCCCTTGGTAGCACTCACTGAGATCAGGAAATCTGCGAGGGGATATGGTGGAGAGATTTCAAGGAAGGGAAGATAGAAGAACTCAGGAGTCAAATGTGTATTGTGCATTTTAGTAATTCCCATTCCCTACTCCCTGCATTCACATTTCTTCCAGTGAAACCGTTTTTCTTCTAAAGTTGTCTCTGTCCCACTTTCATGTTGTGTGTATGTGTATATTTGTGAGTATTTGTCCATAAGAGTGGTGTGTGCATGTGTGCAACTGAATTTAAATTGTGTTCCTTGCATAAACATAGGTGGAAATTTTTATACCAGAGCATAGTTACTCCTCAGTTCCACTCAGTGGAACTTCCTCTTCCAGCAAATATCAACTACTAATGGTTTCTTAAGTAATACGGAACCTTGTGAACTCCTCTTTACTCCCTTATTAAAAGGACAAAATTCATCCCACATACTGAAGCATTTATTTAATTATTTTTTATCAATAAAAACTCAGGATTAAGATATAAGGTAAGAACCTGAATGATCAGATAAGTGGAAACAAACAATCAGTGATCTCCTCTCTCTCTCCTTCCTCCACCTAATAGGGCCAAGAATCTTTTCCTCAAAACCGCTATGGCTAATTTTGGTCAGCTAGCAGCTAACTCAAACTGCTGATTCAAGTAAACTTTTATTGGCAGTCTTGGAAGTGTCAGAATGTGATCAAAATATACCACAACAACATACTCACTTAAATGTAATGATAGATTCCACAGAGGGTTCAAGGAGGATTGTAGATCTTTGTGGAGCCTTAGTATATAGAAATTGAAAAAACCAAATGCTTAGGCTAGGTATATATATATATATATGCAACTGATCAACCAGTAGAAATTCTCATCAGCAATATGCAGTGATATTTCCCAGAGGTAGATACTGTTGTGCTGTATTGCTTTTGGCTTCGAGGAAGTATACCAGTTTTCTTAGTCAGTGTTGGGAAGAAACACTGTGACTGAGACACAATTGGGACATGTTTATAGTTTTGGAGATTTAGTCAATTAATACAATAATGGTGAGCATTGTGGCATGCAGGTAGGCAGGTATAGATCTGGAACAGTAGCTGAGAGCTATAAGCTGATCTACAGCGAGACAGAGAGGAGAGACAGAGACGGAGAGAAAGAAAGATGCACAGAAAGAAGACCTGGAAGACCTGACATGGGGTTTTGAAATTTCAAAGCCCACTCCCAATGACACCCTCCAGTAAGACCATACCTCATAATCTTTCTAATCTTTTCAAAGAGTTCTACTCCCTGGTGACTAAGCATTCATTTTTATGGGGTCTATTCTTATACAAATCACCATGCCAATCTACTCAAAGTCTGCAATATTTTCAACATTATAAATACATTTGTGCACAAGTTTTTAAGATAGGTTTTGTAGAACCTTTAGGGACAGATTCTCTTGGGATCTTAAGCTTCTTATTTATATCTGGGTCTGATAATGTGCTTGTTACTTAATTTCTCATGATTTATCTATGAATTGTCAATAAAATGCTCTTAAAGAAGTCATGAGTGAATATTCATATAAGTGAGACAGCACATACAGCTTATAAACACATGGAATATAGATATCACTACATACGTTATCAATTTTTATATGTTCATATTATCTTTAGAAGTCATGAGAATATACTCCTAAGTTATGAAGTTTTAAAATGGTGAAAAATAATGGAACAATTGTCGCTTATGTGACTAGAGACATAATTATCTTGGCAAATTTTTTGGCAGGAGGAGCATAAAAGTCTGTGTATTAAATGATGATTCCAATTGTTGTGAATAGAAAAAAAATCCTACAAAACAGAAAGAAGTACTGTTTTTAATGCCAACTTTAACTAACATGCAGATTACTTGAGAGTTATAAGAAATGTATTTGTTTATTGAGTTCTGTTTACCTTTGGATGAAAACTTAGTTTTCATTATCCTGTTTGTATTTCATGCATTTTAATATTAAAATTCTTTGGTATCAGGAACAATCTTATGCAAGCCTGCAAATACACAGATTTCTTGCATAAGAAGGCATATTAACATAGAACCTATTCACATTTAATAATTAATCACTTCCAGATTATTTATAAGTAATACAGTACAATTTCAAAAATTTCCTTAAAGAACAAGGAAAAATCTACATTTTTATTAGAAAATTTTCAAGTAATTTTTGAAGCATAGTTGTTGGATATAACCAAACTGTTTGGAAGACTAATTGTATGTTATAAATTCAAAGGTCAAATGGGCCTCCATTGACGGAGTTCTGCCGTAGTGTATTGATACTCCTTGTCACTTGCTTTCTGTACCTTTCAAGGCATTTGCCTATTGGACTTAGGGTATTGACAATTGTAGAGCCATGAATTTCAGCTGTCCAGAGTAAATGCTTAAATGTTTGTTTGTTCTGTGCATATACTAAGAAAGTAAATGCAGGTATCTTTTAAAATCATGAACAACTGCACTAGAAAAATCCAAGTTAAAGTGAAATTTAAATTATCCTTTAGAATGGTAGAACAAATAGACAGAACTCACTCAAGCTTGGCCATTTTCATGATGACTTCTACCGTATAATTCCCCAAATCTATCTCCTCCAGCGCTGTGTTCATCTAAACACACAGCAATTTCCTGCTCTAGAAACAATTCAAACAATATCATTAAACCCCATGGCTAAACATCTGAAAATCTGTATTTTAAAACAAGCTTGTTAATTGCCTAGCACCTGCCAATTCAGGGAAAGCTAACTAATGCTTGGAAGCTGAATGATTTCTCTTTCCACCTTTCTTTTTTTTCTTTTATTTGCTTGTGCATCTTTAAATTACAGTTTAGGAGAAACTGTCATAATGAAAGAATGTGAAGACCAGGTAGGAAATCACAAGGATAAAAGGTGAGGTGACAGCTCCAAAAGGCTGCGACAGATACACCAGCTATAATATGGTCAGGAGAAAAAGAAATCATCATACTGTCCTTTTCTTGTCATCAGGGCAACTTTCTTTCCAAGTCACTGGTTGCAGAATAGTGCCTGCATCTTTGGCAATATACTCAGTCACAGCTCTGCTCGCACTTTCTGCCAGTTATTTAACAAGGCATTTTTTGTTCAGGTCATATATAGACTTTACTCATTAAAATGCCTTTTACACTTAGCCAGAATCATAATGACATTAATTTTAAAAGCAAGATAGCAAGTTCCATCCATCTAACTCAGATACAATGTCATTTAGAATAAGATTAGAAAGTCTTTCAAGTGAATCTGAAACTTCTTATTTTGAATGGTTTTCTTGACTTTGTTCCTTATATAAATGCTGTTTGGATTGGCAATTCATTATTCAATAAGGAGCACATATTTGTATTGCTGGCTGCAACAGCATTGTTTTGCAAAAATAAAAATATTATCTATGTTTTTAAATATGGCTGTTCTCAAATGGCACATATTTGACCTTGCAAAGTCCGCAGATAGCCTTATGCTTTACTTCCGGAAGTAAATACAAAGTTCAAACTGAACGGAAGTGTGCTTATTTAAAACTTTAGTTCCACATTATCTTTTCTCATAATTTTGTAAATCAGACACAGGCATTGATTTATGTTATCTTCTGTTTATCATCTATAATCTATCTATCTATCTGTCTGTCTGTCTGTCTGTCTATCTATCCATCTATCTATCTATCACATGTCTATCATCTGTTACCTGTTTATCATTTATCATTCATTTACCTGTTTAACCTGTCAGTCATAGAATATGTATTTTAAATCCAAGTAAAAACATTATTGAAATTTTAAAATACTTTATTCCCTCTTGATGGATAGGCATTAGAATGAGGGAAGTTAATCAACATTGTTCTGTTTTTAAGTTTTCCTTGCCCATTACTGACTGTTCTTTGTAACTGTACAGGTGACAAGTCCCCATGGAATACTGCAAAGAGAGCTGGAAAAATGCTTAAAGTTGTTGCAGCTGAGCATCCCATGTTTTTCCTTTTAGAGATAAACCTGAGTGTCAGGGATTCTTCTCTGAACAGCAAATGTCTTTTGGTGGTTTAAGTTACATGCCATCACACCAGGAGATAAAGCTGACATTGTTGAAGTTTTGGTCCTTTCATTATCGTTCCACTAATTATTATCATTAATATTATTATTGTTGTTGTTATTATTTGATGAGCAATGTACTGAACTTCTGGTTTGGTCTTGTTCAACCAAGGTTCCTTAAACAATATAAATCCTGGAGATATAAGCAAGGTATTCACATGTTTCCCCCATATTTACTTTTTCTTTTCAGTAAAGGGTATTCAGATGAGAAAGACTAAATTATTTTAAATAAAATATCTACATTACATTTACTTTTAAAGTGAAATTTTCCACAGTTCATTTGAATGATATTGGGTCATATAAAAACTAAATAAACATTAGCACCTTCCATCAGTATATCGTTTAATAAACCTCAATCACAAATAACCTCATCTTCATAATCAGAACAAGAATAACTACATCTGAAAAGTCGGTGTGCTCATTCATTTTTATCCATTTCCCTGGATTAAATATGAAGCAGTCAAGAAATTATATAAAATTTATAATTGGTTTCAAACACCAAGTTAGGTTTTTAGCACCATCTTTAAATTCAAGTGTTCTGTTTTGAACTACGATTATTTGACACTTGTCAGATGGTGTATTTAAATACACAATCACAAATATTGACCTACTTCTGTAAAAGAATGAAAAATAAATATATTTCTCATAAACCTTTGCCTCCTTTCCAATTATTTTTTCTTTCTGTAGTATTTCAATCCATTTGCATATATTCATGAACAGCATAAAGTGTCACCATCCCTACTTCTTTGAGCAATCATGTCTGTGGCAAATGGACAACATCTCTGAAACAGTGTGATTGAAGGTTGATATATCTGCTAGACCTCTTGCTCCCAAGTTCCTTGCATAGTAAACGCTGAGAGTTTTCATTACCACTTCTATGAAATACCTTATCATCCATATACTTCTATTTGGTTATACAGATGATTTTGAAATTCCCACATCTTTCAAAAGTGCTTGTAACTCAAACAATTTCCTGTGCAAACACAAATATGTAGATGATAAAGCTTGTGGAAGATGCTTAAGAAACTGCAGCTCTGTCTTCCACAGCACAGGTTCCTGTATGCTGCTTATTCTAGCTGCTTTACGCCTGAAAGCAAAGGTCTGCATGGTCATTCCTTGCACATGGATGTGAGCTTCTGACTTATCTGACCAAAAGGGTACAGCTAAATGGCTTACAATGATTCACATGATTGATTCTCTCTTACTAGCTCTCTTTTGGTAGGAAACTGCCATTCTCCGGAGAAATCCAAACTTCCTAAAAAGGATATGCCGTAGAGAGGAACCAAGTCCATTGGCTAAAGGCCACCATCATCCACCAAACAGATGAGCAAATGCACTTCAATATTATTCCATGCTCAAGGTTTGAATTTCTAGCATGAAGCCCGGGGAAAGCAAGATAAGCAACACTTCATATGCCTGTTTGAACCCCTTGAGGTTAGAAGTGCTTAGTACAATGACTTATTGTTGTATGTTTCTGGATTATTGGGTGATTTGTAACACAGCCATTGTTGCTCGAACGTTTGCTGTCACTTAAGTGAATAAAGCATGAGAAGCCACCATGAGAGTAAAATCACCTGTGTGTTTTGTACTCAGATTTCCTAAATAACAATTAGAACCACTTGACAGATGCTTTTAATTTATGGTCTGTGCAAATAAAAATCCTAGTTTTTGCATTGATTTTTCTCTATTTCATTCATTCTCTCCCCATCTCTGTGTTTTCTGTAATTCTGTTTCTGTCTCTCTGTTTTTCTCTGTTTCTCGTCTCTCTCTTGTGTGTGTATGTAATTACTTTTATATAATTTAATATAGTTGACCTTTACCATATCTAGCCTTGGTTCTCTTTATCTCTGGCTCTTGTCATTCTGATAGGCCATTCTGGTTCATAAGGAAAAGCACTGATCTGTCCTCTCCACTTGTTTCATACATGTGGGCTCCTATGAGAAGTCATTCCTAAGATGTATCTATCTTGAGACTCACTGATACTAAATGTTATGTGTACTCATTTTCTGTGCAGTAGTGGTAATGAATGCATAAATCTGGGCATACTTTCAGTTCATAATTGATTTGTGATTTAATTTATGTCTATGGGAAATTATACAATTTGAATTTCTTCAACTGCTTATCGCTAATCTCAATGGTTTCCTAAGGTTCCACTTTTTCTCGCAGATGTGATTCTCTTTAGCACTATATTAATGGAAATGTCTTTTATAACGATGAATCAAATATCAATTACAAAAAATGCTGTCTTTGTTTGGTAAGAGCCTGAGTGCCATCATTTTATTTTAAATGTCTTAATATTTTTATGTCATAGTTGCTAAAAATCATGTCATCAAACGTACAATAATCAAATAAGCACTGACTTTAAGGCTTCATTTTTTATGCTATTAGAATACAGCTCTGAATGTAAACGTCATGGAGACAAGGCTTTGAAATATGGTGTCATTATTAGAAATGAGCAGAAATTATCCTTAAAGACCAATTTTCTAAAAATGTGATTCTTTGGAAATGACACATATAAAATACCTTTATGTAGAAAAAGTAATAGAATATTTCAGATTATTTTGAAAACTTCAGCCTAGGAGAAAACTGAAGGATACTGAAAACTTAGGAGACCACCCCCATAGTGTGTGGGGGTATGTGTGTGTGTGTGTGTGACTATTTTCAAGAATATTTAGTGTTCTTTCTTTCTTTCTTTCTTTCTTTCTTTCTTTCTTTCTTTCTCTCTTTCTTACCAGTGTTAAAAATATGGCACAGGATAGAATGCTTGATAGTTTCACAAACATTTATCTACTTTGAAAGATTGTCATAAACACAGATGCATTTGTTTTGATGATTTGATATTTTAAGAAACATGCATATTTCAGAATTTCAGATTGCAAATTTATAGATAATAAAAGCACACATTATATGTAATGCTTATTCCATGTAATGGAAACATTTACATTTTCATTCATACAATAAACACAACCTCTGAACAAATTCTTATTCTTGACTGCACTGCTTCTTGGGAGCCATACTACATTTTTCTCCATGTGAGAGACATTCTTCATATAAATAAAGCATCTCTTGCAATCTCACTGTTTTGATCTTTTATAGAAGTATAAAAGGCACATTTTATGATACTGTAAAAAGCTTTTTTGTGAAAAGTACACTTTCTCTTTTCTTCTTGCTTATTACTGTTTTTCTTCTTATTGTTTTGTTGTAAAAATATGTGCTACCTTGAAAATTATGAATGATCACTGATGTTGACTACATACTGGAATAAATAATGTGTGATTCAACTCTGTCCTCAGAGTCTTAATAAGGAAGATGACTCCGTCATCAGCAAAGAAATTACATTATTGATCCATGAGAAATTATGCAAATTTATATTCATTCAATCGGAATACTTTAATGTTAAAGATAACAGATAAGAAGGAGCAAGTTTATGAGTATTGATGACAAATAGTGCCTTAATTAAGAAAAATATGCATATCAAAGGATATAGATAATAATAAATATTTAAGTATATCGTGAGCTATGAGTTCAGCACTGGAAAGAGAGAGAAATGATAGCATGGAAAACATTGATGCTGCTTATATACAAACAATTTTATTTTTTTATTACTGGATTGTTTTATTTTATTTTAAAATAAGAGACTAAAATATATGTGTATATATATATTATTTCTAAAGTCATTTTACACATCAACAACAGTCCCTCTCCCTCACCTCCTTTAGCTCCTCTACCTACCTATCCCCCAACCCTTATGCATTTCTCCGAGAGGGTAAAAATATCCCATCGGGAGTCAACTAAGCCTGGCATGTGGAGATGAGGCAGAATCAAGACCCTCCACGCTGCATCAAAGCTGAGTAAGGCATCCCACCATAAGAAACTGGTTCTGAAAAGCCAGTTAATGCACCAGAAATATATTTATATTTATGTGGATACATTTGTTAGTAAATGCTGAATCATCACCCATGTATCAAGTAGAGTCTAAGAAAGCAAGTAAGTAACATGTAATAAGAAATTTACTAATATGTTTTCAAATTTGTCAGTCATAGGAGTTGAGTAAGAAAACCAATTCAGGCTGTTATTCTTGCTAGTTGTATTTGTGTTGATGTTATCAAAATAAGCAGTGATTAAAGACATATATGAGCCTGAAGAGATAGTTCAGTGTGTTAAAATGCTTGCCACGAAAAGAGCAGAGTAGGAATCCTTAGAACCTACATAAAACCCAGAAGTGTAGGGCAGCAGTCTGCACTACTTGCACTCCTATGGAGAGATAAGAACATGCCTGGCCTGGAATCATGTGGATAGCTATCCTGAAATATGCAGGGGTAAAAAACCCAGGCACCTTATATCCAAGAAGGTGGTAGGTAGGGACTAATGTCTAAGGTTTTCCTCTCACATCTGCTTATGTGCTGTGGTACATGTGCCCACATTCATCTGTATGAATGTGTATATGGATAAACACACATATATACTCAAAATATTTATAAAATGCCAAATGCATATGAAGCTGATGTAGGAGTCCCCTCTGTGTGCTGTGATTACCATTGATGGATAAAGAAACTGCTTTGGACCTATGGCAAGGCAGAATTTAGGTAGGCAGGGAAAGCTAGGCTGAATGCTGGGAGAAAAAAAAAAGGGCAGATTCAGAGAGATACCATGGAGCCACTGCCAGAGTTAGACATGGCAAACTTTGCCAGTAAGCCACTGCCACATGACAAGACACAGATTCATGGAAATGGGTTAAATTAATATGTAAGAGTTAGCCAATAAGAAGCTAAAGCTAATGTGCCAAGCAGTGATTTAATTAATACAGTTTCTGTGTGATTATTTTGGGTCTAAGCTAGCCAGGCATCCAGGAACCAACAAGTGGCATTTCCTCCAACATGAAGCAGAGGTATGCAATGGCAAACAGGAATTTGGGAGAGTCAACTAAATCTCTAATGGGGGAACAGACCCTAAGTACATTTCAACTTTGATAATGAACATGATACACAAGATGTGTTGGACAGGAGAGTGCTCATCAACAAAGTTATATGTACATTTGGGTTAGGAGCTGTGAACTGTGACAGAATACTCATGTCCTTTGGGCATTTCCCTAATTCTGGGCAAACAAGAGCAGAACTTAGAGAGCTCATAGTGTAAGACATTTGAAAACAAGTGGGCACAAGACTGAAGAGAAGAGGAATTGTTTCTGAAGGGTTGACTGCAGAGGCTATCACTTGGTAAATTATTCAAGCTGGGAGATCCATGACATCACATTGCAAGGTGCCTGGAGAGCTTTGCAAAAGATTGTTTCCAGAACTCGGAAAGTAGTACATACCTAAGAATGGGAGTCCGTATGGGTCCACTGCTTCATAGTAAGCAGGTGTTCGTGAAGGAGCATATTCAGTGAAAAGCATTTGTCTGACAGGTTTGATAATTTAGACCAATTTTGTCATATTCAGACTTCCTATAAACCTTAATGATGCCAATAACATCTTTTTCATGCACTAACACTTTTATCAAGGAGAGGGATGATGTAGGATTGCCTAAATGTAAACATGACTTTAATTATCTCAATGCCAAGCTTTTCAATTCCGTTCAGCTATTTGTGATATCACTGGCCCATGAGATTATAGCTATGTCCTTTAATATTTCTAAAACCACTTATTAGTGTTAGAAGAGTTATCTAGTTTTATAATTTGCAGCAATTTTGCTGTAATATAAGCAATGAGGTTATGATCTCTTTGTATGTGTAGACACTGGGATGTCAAGAAGTAAATTAACTTGCTTGGCATACTTTGAAAAAGAGGCAAGATTCAAACCCCTAGATGTTTGATTCTAAACCCCACACACCACCTGCTACCCGTAAAAACCTTCTTTATTCTCTAGCTCTTACAGTTGTCAATGGATTTTCTGCTTTCTTTTTTTATTATTATTTTTATTAAGATTCTCACTTTGAGTTTTTAGCATGTTTTGTTGGCTTGGTGTCTTCTTCCTTATAGTATTATTCAAAAGCACCCCTAGATATGTGATCTGCATATCCAGAAATTTTTATTGGCTTCTATTCTGTAAGTTTGCAAAACAAAAGGCCACCTCCAGTCATACATTTTCTATCGATGTTCAGTAAGTATTGTTTATTGTTGTTGTTTTATCTTTGTTGCTGTTGTTATTGTTGTTTCTTTCTTTTTTCTTCCTTTTTTTGTCAAGACAGGGTCTTTCTGTGTAGCTGTCACTGGCTTGTAACTCAATATGCAGACCAAAATCACCTCAAACTTATAGAACTTCTACCTCCTACACCTCAAGTACTGAGATTAAAGACATGTACCAACCCTGCGTGGCTCTTTTGAGGGGTTTATTTTTATTTATCATTTATTTGTTTGTTTGAGACATGTTTTTTCTGTATAACCCTGGCTGTCTTGAACCTCAAATTTGACCAGGATGGTTTTGAGCCACGGCAATCCACTTGCCTTTGTGTACTGAGTGATGGGATCCAAGGAAATTACCATGACACCTGCCACCAAATTCAATTTCTGATATTTTTTAAAATTATTTTAAATTTTACTTACATGTCTGTGTGAGAATAGATGTTACATTACTGTGGTCACTGTAGAGGTAAGAAGAGGACATCAGATCCCTTGTAACTCTAGTTACAGGCAGTTGTAAACTGTCTAATATGAGTGCTGGGCACTGCACTGGGGTCTCTGTAAGAGCAGCAAGTACTACAAAACTGTACTACCTCCAAAAGCTGCTCACATTTAAACAATGTAACATTAAGATGAGACAATTATTTGAGCTATTTTTAATGTGTCCAGTCTTTGTTATAGCAACCACAAGAGAGTTTGAGAGAGAATAACCTCACTGTTTATATTACAGATGCATGACTATGTTACTATTAGCTTTAATATTTAGCAGGCATTTATTTTCAAATGAACCAATCCCACAATATAGTGGTTAAAATAAAGTCAGTGTGAATCAACGATGTTTAGGTGTAAATAACCTTTAATGGTGAATTAAATTGTCCCCAAATGCATCTTGGCATTTTCAGTTCAACAAAAGGACTATAGTATGTATGTACACTTGATGTGGAATTCCCCTCTGTATGCTTAATTATCATTGGTTAATAAAGAAGATGCTTTGGGCCTGCAGAAGGCAGAATAGAGCTAGGCAGGTGGGGGACTAAACTGAATTCTGGAAGAATGAAGGCAGAGTCAAAGAGAAGCCATGTAGCCACTTCCAATGGAGCCCACTGAAACTTTGCTGGTAGTCCGTGACTTCATGGCAATAAACAGATTAATAGAAATTGGTTAGTTTAAGATGTAATAACTAGCTAGAAATATACACAAACTATTAGGTCAAGCAGTGATATAATTAATATAGTTTCTGTGTGATTGTTTTGGGCTGAGCATCTGGGAACAAACAAGAGACCTCTGTCAACACACATGAGAATCAGTGATCAAAAATGCATTAAAGAATTAAAACTTTCTCCTTCAAAATTTACTAATATGGAAGAATGTGACTCAAAAAGACAATTTAACACATGGAGCAGAAGTAATTCCTCATTGCTCCGTGAAGCATGGCATTTCATTTAATTGAGACTATTCTAAATTAATTTTTGTTATATTTTGATGCCAAGTTTTCTTGGTTCAAAAAAAGTGATGTTAGAAATATTAAGGGATTGACACCATCAGCAAAAGAAAATATTTGAAAAGAATTAAATAATGGTGACTTTATCTTAAAAAGTTTGAGGTTTAAAATCTTTGCCAGTAACTTCCTATAAAAAGCTGCAGCCATAGTATGATTCGCGGTGTAAAATATTTTAATCTGTTTCCTCAGATCCTTGTGGTTTGAGTTTAAACATCTTAGCTACTTGGATTTTGGAGTATAGCTGTTGTACAACTAGCAGATGATACCTGTTCACTAAAGGATGGATTTGTGAGACAGACTTTGTACCGCTAATCTGTACTACATGAATCATTCTCAGAACTGTACTAAAACTAGAGTTGCTTCTACCATCTTCCTCTCCTCCTTTGCATTTGACCTTGACAAGGTTGAGGTGTAATTGGCATCAAAAATCTCTGTCTACCTCATCCTTCCCTCTTCTCTCCATCTTTCACAATTGGAGACATAAAGCTCTTTTAAAGCTACCCTCTCTCAGCTTCTAATTTTCAGAATCCTGAATCAACACAGAAAAAATGTAGGCAATCAAAATAGACATAGTAGCTAAATATTTTCATAGACTCAAAGATATCAGATGTACCTACAAAATGCTTGTGATATGCTTTTTATATTTGTGTTGTTTTTTAAATAAAATTATATATATATATATATATGTTTTTCAAGGAAGAGTTTTTCTGTTTAATATCCCTGGCTGTCCTGTAACTAGCTCTTGTAGATCAGTTTCCAACTCACAGAGATCTGCCTGACCCTGCCTAGCGAGTGCTAGCATTAAAGGCATGTGTTACCACCACCTGAATAAAAGCATTCTTACAAATCTAAAAATGAATTATTTTGTTTTGTGTCTTTTATTTTCTAACAATTCTGTCTTTTGTAGATTATAATTTTAAATGAATACTACAAAGTTCATATGCTAAGTTTTCATTGTTTTCTTCTATTTTTGAAAACAAAATTTCTTCATTGAAGAATGTATCTATGGCTGGGTAGAATGGTGCATAACTTTAACTTAAGCATCTGCAGGCAGATGACTATGCGTGGTCAGGGCCAAACCTGGTCAACACAGCAAGTGGCAGGCTCTCTAGGGCTACATAGTGAGATCCCGTTTTAAAATAAACAGGAGAACTGCATCTTTGTTTTTACAAAACAGGAGAGTACTCATTTATTTGAATGACAGTTTAAGTTTTCTTAATATACTTCTAGTTTACAGAAAAATGGAATAAAATTATATAGAACTCTAACATATTATCACAGCACATGGATCTTTTCCTACATTATTAACCATACTCTAATGTTTTGTATTTGTTTCTGTATTCAACCTCTTATGTCTGATGCTGGTTGGCAACATGACTTCATCTGGAACTAACTGAAACCCCAAAATATAGGGCATGCCCGGGAGGGACTTACACTTAAAGTGGGAAGATCCACTTCTAATTTGGATCTTTGAGGTAGGACACCTACTGCTGGAAGTCTGTTTAAGGAAGGAAGTCTATATTAACAAGATTGCTTTTGATCTTTGCCTTTTTGCTCTTGCTTTATTAGCAAGTCCACTAATTGACTGGAAGTAAAACCTACTTTGGCATTCTAGCATATACTAAAAGCCAGCAGAGACATCCAACCTGTGGACTGAACAACTATTGGATTCTCAGACTTTCTGCTCATAGTCAGACATTGTGAGATTAGCTGACCACTACTTATAAGTCACTCTAATTATTAAATCGTGTGTGTGTGTGAGTCTATGTGAAATTTACATTGTATATATGGGGTATATTCTTAGATATAACATTATATCTATTCATCATGTATTTATACTATAAGTTCTGCTACTGTAGAGAATCCTGACTAATAATCTAGTCTGGTAAATTAGAATAAACTACAGTAGCTATATACCATACTTTAGGATTTCAGTTCAGGGTCTGTATTTTGACATATGTTGACATGTCTCAAATATCCTAAAAGATACTTTCTTCACATAGAAAACACTTCATTGCAGTTTTGCATCTTTCTCCTTGGCACTGTATCTTTTACTCATTATGTTCTGCTTTTTCCTGAATGTCTTATTGAAATCACACATTATGCACCCTCTACATTGTGACACTTTGCATACAGTAAAACCCACTTACCATTCTTCAATGAAGCTTAGTATCTTGATGGCTCAATTCTTTCAATGTTGAGACTATAACATTGTATGAATATAGTAGTTCCTTTATACTTTCCCCTATTGAAGCAACTCTACTTTGCTTCCCTGTTTTGGAAATTATGAATAAAACTGTTATAAATATTCACATTCAGATCTTTGTGTAGAGAGACATAATCCATTCATTTGCATAAGCATATACAAAGCAGCAAAAGTTATGTTTTTGATGAAACCATCAGTACACAAAACTTCCGAAAGGTTTTTGAAGTACGTACTCACATAGCAGCAACATTTCAGTTCATGAATGTTCACGTTGCTCTATATTCTTGTCAGCATTTGGTCAATATTTTAGATTTTATCCATTCTAATATGGGTGGTCACATCTAGTTTTTGTTTTAATTTGCAATGACCAGTAATGACTGAGGTTGACTAACCTTTAGTATTTTTATTTCTTATATGGGCATTTTCATCGATAAGATGTCTGGTATCTTTGCTCTCCATTATTTTGTTTACTTCTCATTATACTTGAGACCCACTGAACTATTTCAATTAAGGAAATTGTATTAGCAAAGTTTGAGACTGCATGTATACATACATACATAGTTTTTAGTTACTAGATGAATAGAAGATTAAAGAAGGCATGAATAAAAGTAAATAGACCAATTGTTGATAGGACATTTAATCATTCAACTGAATAGTTACCCATGATATTTTGGTGAAAGATATTTAAATTTGGGAAACATTTTTGTACAACTTTTGCTACTGTATTAGATTACTGTAGCATACACTCATAAGCGACAGAATAATGCATAAAAACAGTTAATTTTGAGACTTATTTTTATCCTTACTGTGTTCCATTTTACTAAGTAGTATTTTGGAGCAATTCAAGTTCTGATGTGCATGTAGTCAGTTGTGAATATTTTTGCTCTCTCTCTCTCTTCCTCTCTCTCTCTCTCTCTCTCTCTCTCTCTCTCTCTCT
>LOEQ01005514.1:79133-107147 GCA_001685075.1 Bramus lutescens | reverse complement strand
TAGATAGATAGATAGATAGATAGATAGATAGATAGATAGATAGATAAAAAAATCAAGCATTTGGAGCATGTTCATAGCTTATGGGCATTGCCAGGGATGATGGTAATCCCAGCACTAGAAAATGGGAGCCAGAGAAATCAAGAATTCAAAGTGATTCTTAACTACATAAGGAACTGGTTCTAGTTTGAACTTCAGGAAATCTTGTCTCCAAAAGTGAAAAATAAAAACAAGTGCAAAGAAAAATAGGTGTGATTTTCTCAACATCAAAAAAAGGGAAAGTGGACAAACTTATATAAAAAGAATTCCAGGAAATATGATCAAATTAAATTAATATTTTTGCTTGTATTTGAATTTAAATTAATAAAATTAGATTTTTCAATAAAAAGAAAACAAATACACCTAAAAAATAAAAATTGCATTGCAGTTACACAAGAAAATCTCCATATACATTAAAGATTCAGATGTGAGTCATGTATCTTAAAAATATAAAGTGAAATACATACATAAGTCAAAATATATGTTGGGGGTTTGTAAAAAATACTTCTTATTTAAAAGAGAAGGTAATAGTTTAAGTATAAAAATTAAATCAATAACTATAAGGATGGGAGTGATGAATAAAAGGGATATTAGATTCTATATTTACATTCCAAGATTTTCCTAATTCTGTTTGAAACATTGTGCCTCTTCTTTAGAAAAAGTGAGCAAACATAAATGGATGACAACTCAAATGGAAAGAGATGCTATGGATGTAAGGGAAGATTCGAGTTTGCTGAAGTAGGAGAGATACAAACATTGACTACCAAAGGAAAGGGAATAGGACTAATCCAGTAGACAGCACTGATCTCCAGTGTGACAGAGTGACATGCATGAAAGCTGTTCTCATATTAACTAAGCATGAGCATATGGGAAACAAGTGTTGTTTTTGAAAAAAGCAATTGTAATGAAAAAGAAGGGAGACGTTTGTGGGTAATAAAAGTCAGGGGAGGAATGACTTGTCTTTTTTTAAAAATCACGTACATACATGCAACTTTATAAAAAATGAGAAGGCTTTATTTATTTATTTAGAAATAAACACATATACATCCATCACAAAATTTGAGAAATAGAAGAGATGAATTTGAGAGAGAGCAAGAGTGTCACATGGAAAGGCTGGACGGGAAAAGGAAAGGTGGAAAATGTAATTATATTTTAATTTCAAACACTAAAAATAAGAAACAATTTCATTGCTATGTCACCTTGGTCCTGAGTATATTAACCACACTCCAGGCCAGGCCTCAAGGCCAGGAGCAGTTGGCCAACAAAAATTAACTCCGTATTTCTTCTTTGTGGTTTTATATCTTTGTTTTGGATTTTTTTTTTGGTCTTGATTTCTTTGTTGTTGGTGTGTATGTTTGCTTGATTGGTTGGTTGGTTAACTGGTTGTTGATTTTTATTTCAGTTTAGGAAGAGAAAGATAGAAGCTGAAGTTGGGTAGGGAGGCGGGTGAGGAAGATCTGGGAGAAGTTGAGAGAAGTGACAAATCATGATCAAAATATACTATGTGGTAAGAATATTTGAGAGTATTTAACTAAAATACTCTCAAAACTAAGTTAAAGTAAGTATTTTAAAACAAAAACAAAAATAAACAGAAAATAATAATAATGCTTATTTCATAGTGTTTTCAGTATTTTAACATTTTAGTTCCCTTTGTAAAATGTTATAATATTTTCTTTAAATACTGTACTCTGCGACATCTTGCTCTTACTTCATTATTTCCAAGAAACTAAAATAGAGTGTGTTATGGAAAAAACAAACTCTGGGCTACGAGGGGCTGTGATAGGCCATGAAAATCTGGTGTTCAACCCAAATGTCAAATGAGGGATCTTATGCAAAGTAACCTCTTTGGGAGGTGAGTTTTTAGTTTATATGTACTTTATATGAATTTTATCTATTTATTTCTTTGTATTTATTTAAATGCTCTGAGTAGAAGTCTGATGCTGGGCATCAGGAAGTCTGTCACTACTATGGGCTCTCTGTTAATAAAGCGACTATGTCAACTGAACATCAAGACCTAGCTCCCATCCATCACAGACAATGAACCAGAAATAGTGATGATAATGATGGATCTAGTGGTAGTAGACACAGTTGAGAAACTTATGCCAGTCTTTGAAATGCATTTAACATGATAGTTTACGATAGATGATTAAGGTGGTAGTAAAACTCTATAAGCACTTTTAAAATTCATTTTAACAACAGATCTTCCTGTACAATAATCTTGTATAGACAAGCATGGACCACTATTTTTTGTGAATATAGGAAAAATAAGTTACATTTACTAAAAGCAAAGCTAATAAATGATCAAGGCATTCTTTAGGAAATATGTAAATGTTTATACCCAAATTTCCTTAGTGGAACTATGTTAGGCTAATGGAATATTCTTGGATTTCAGTTTACGGTCTACTTACTGAGGCAGAGATGAAAAATTGAGATAGGCAGTTGGGGAAAGTATATTCTCATTATTTTATGGAAAAACTAAATATTTATCTTTAAAGATTTATTACACTGAAGAAATGGAGTTAAAGGTATTAGATATTACTTTTACAAATTAGTTTTAAGGAAGTAACAATTAGTAGGAAATAATTATCCATGGGCTTACAAATGGCTGTATTCTTTATACCAAAGGACAGCAAGCATTTTGATGTCTAAATATTAGCAAAAAAGAAATAACATAGGAACCATAGTTATGCTGATTTAATTTTTATATATGTTTTCTCCATTTAAAGATGACACATTTTTGATGTTTCTCTGCCTAAAATTCTCATTTAAAAACTTACTACACTCTATTTACTAATTTGTCTGTTCATTTTCATCCACCAATGCCACACCACATGCGGAGCTCAGAGCATAACTTGCCAGAATCATTTTTTTCTACTATGTGGGGCTAAAATAAATTTCAGAGTTGGTGGCAAGTTTAATGGCTGAGTCATCACCTCAGCCTTAAAATTCTCTATAAATGACTAGAAAATTGGAAAAGGGGCCAGTAATCTTCCCAGTAAATAATCTTTACAGTGAAGTATTGTAAGATTTAGATAAACACTGAGTTTGTTGTTAGGTTTAATTTCTTAGTAATAATTATTATCAACAGCTATAAAGTTGGAGCAACATAACTGGCCAAACATGAGCTGTACAACATTCTAAAGATGATGGTGAAAACTGAAAGCAAGGGATATTATCTTCCCCAGAAAAGAACACACCAACAGGTTTCCTACACCAAATGATGAACCCTGAAAACATTAGCTAGAAGTAAAATCATATGAACTGAGTGGGTTATATTGAAGAATGTGTTATGTGTATACATATACACATATGTATGCATGTGATAACAAGTATTGACATAGACAATAAATCCAAGGGATAATGTTAGAGGTATATAGAAGAGCTTGGAAGGAGGACAGAAATGTTATGATATTATAATCAAAAATTAAAACATGTAAAAAGAGTAAAGAGGAATATAATTATCAGAACATATAAGAATGTTTTCTAATGGTGCCTTAAGTAAAATTAAATTTACCTGTACAGCTGTGACATTCAGAAAATTAGACTGGTGAGATCAGCAGGTTTCAGACAATAGAGCTGTCATTGTGGAATATAGTAGAAGCAGTTGTACTATTATTGAGAAAGAAGAACAACAAATTAGAGAAATCAAAGAAATTATAAATATGGAGGAAGGAAGACTAAGAACAGCTAGGAAGACAATGTTTGTTTTTAAAATGGTAAGAACCTGAAACAACCTAAATGCTCTTCAACAAAAGAATGGATAAGGAAAATGTGCTACATATACACAATGGAGTACTACGCAGCAGAAAAAAGAAAACGACGTGTTGAATTTTGCAGGCAAATGGTTGGAGCTAGAAAACATCATTTTGAGTGAGGTAACCCAGATCCAGAAAGACAATTATCACATGTACTCACTCATAAGTGGTTTCTAAACATAAAGCAAAGAAAACCAGCCCACAAATCACAATCCTAGACAACAATGAGGACCCTAAGAGAGACATACATAGATTTATTCTACATGGGTAGTAGAAAAAGACAATATCACCTGAGAAATTGGGAGCATGGCAACCATGGGAGAGAGTTGAAGAGGAGGGGAGAGGTGGGGAGGGGAGAGGCAGGGAGGGGAGCAGAGAAAAATGTAGAGCTCAATAAAAATAAAAAAAATGGTCAGCTCTTTCCAGTTAGTTCAACAGATTAAGCATTATGGCAATCAGTAGTTCAGCATTTCGGCTTTTGACTGTTAAGACAGATAATAGTAAGTATGCCCAAAGTTTGACCTGCAGGTTGCACTCATCACAGCATAGTTGTGAGACTGGCTAATACATTTATAAATGGTAACCTCACATTGCAAATTTTGGATACCCCTGGAGGTTTGTAGGAGGACCAAAGGAAAAAAAAAACATAGGCAACACACTATTGAGAATTGGGCAGAGAATAGGCACTTACAAAGGGGGTTTACCATGAACCTATACTCTAGACAGCTAGCATGGTACTTCTGAAAGAACAGATAAAAAGATCAAGGGAACAGAAAAGATAACTGAGAAATATACCCACACAAATATCACAAATACAAGCATAGTATTCCAAGGGAAAATGGATCTACTCAGCAAATGCTTTCAACTGGGCATGTATGTGCAAAAACAACAAATATAGATAGTATCACTTTGGAATATATACCTATATGAAAAAAGCAAATACTCTTTTTAAAACCTAGAACATAAATAACATCAGTTTGACAATAGGTTTATAGATATGTGAAATAGCAAAATTTACCAAAGATGCAATTGGAAGAGGAAACCATTAAAACTAGACTTTCACATGTGATAGGCAGACTTAAGAGAGTGAAAGTACCAACAGTAAGAAAAAAGAAGTTACTTGAAGACAAGTGTCTGATTAAGGATTTGAAATTAAAATATCTTATCAATTCTTAAAACTTAACATTAATAAACATCTAATTATAAATTGGGGAATTAGTCAGGCATTTCACCCTAGAACATCTATAAATGGACAATAAGCATGTGAAAGAATGTATAGTATCAGAGGTAACTAGGGACATTCCTTTAAAGTAATCTCTGATATTTCTATACAACTGTTAGGGTTGCTAATATCCTAGACACTGACCAAACAAAATGCTGACAAGTGAGAGAGCAGAAATTTGCTTCTGATTGGAATGCAAACCAGAGCACCACTTGGGAAGGCATATTAGCAGTTTCATAAACAGCCAAACATATATTTAACACACATCCTGACACTGATTCTCCCAGTTATTTTCCAATTAAATCTAAAACTTCAAAATCTGCTCACAACGGGGCTGGAGAGATGGCTCAGTGGTTAAGAGCATTGCCTGCTCTTCCAAAGGTCCTGAGTTCAATTCCCAGCAACCACATGGTGGCTCGTAACCATCTGTAATGAGGTCTGATGACATCTTCTGGCCTGCATGCATACATGTAGACAGAATATTGCATATATAATAAATAAATACATATTTTTTAGAAAATCTGCTCACAAACATTTAGAAAAGCATTATATTAATAATTATTAATTTTTGAAGCACCACGATGCCCTTTGAAAGGGTAGTCATGATCAGACAGTATCACATACATTCATTGGAATATTATTCAGTGATAACAATGAATGATTTATTAAGTCACAAAACAACAAGTTTTCTTAAATGCATATTTTAATTGAAAAAAATCTGAAATGATTATACTCTACTTGGTCTAATCATATATTGCTGTAGATAGAGGATAAAATAAAAGTACTCATAGAAAGAACAGATATAATTGTCAGAATTTTGTAGCTATGGGACAAGTGACAGATGAATAAATGAAAGTCCTAGCATTTTCAGGACATTGAAATGATTCCTGTAATACTGTAATAAGAGATCCATGAATCTTGCTTTTACCAAAGCTCCAAACAGCTCAACACAGAGTTGATACCAATGAAAGCAATGTGGAAATTGACTAACTAATGCAAACAATATAAACACAGTTCCTTAATGTTAGATAATCAGTTGCATCAAGTATATCCTACTAATAAAATGTGTTACAAGCCAGAAACTGTAGGTCTGAGTAAATATATAGGACCCTGATTAATTTCCCCCTCAAATTTTGGAAACCAAAGTGCCTCCCAGATTTACTGATTACAAAAACAGTAATATGTGGCTTGCAACAAAGCCAAGAAGTGAAATTTGGAGTAGTAACAAAAACAACACAAACTAAATATGCAAATTAAGAGAAAGACGCAGGTACTAAAGGCAAAAAGTAATCAGGAGATAGTCAAGTTATAGCATCAGTGTCATTGAGTAGTGTAAACTATTTCAGCCATCGCGAAAAATAGTATGAAGTTTCCTCAGATGGAGAATAGTGTTATAAAATAGTCTTTTGTACATGATATGGATTTGGTACTCGCAAAAACCCTCAGCTATAGTTTTCTGAACAATTCCTGTAAAAAATCAAGTCAATTAAAATTTCAGCATGGAATCAGAAGGGGATGATAATGCCTCACACTTAACTGGGAAGCTAGGTTTCTGGGGAATGAAACACAGAATTATTTCCCTATGGCAGCGTGACCACTGGTAGGTTGGCCATGCTTTGCTGATGGCCATGCTCATAATCCAGCATTAAATGGACTCAGTGTGTTATAAAAGAAAGATTGTAGACAAGAGTAAGAAGGAGTATATGAGAGGATTTGGAGGGAGGAAAGGGAAGTGACAAATTTTGCAATCGTATTAAAACCTTGAAAATTTTAAAACAGGCTCTGTGTGGGAGGTACATATCTTTAATTCCAGCAACTGGAAGGCAGAGACAGGCGGACCTGTGAGTTAGAGGCCAACCTTGTCTACAGAGAGAGTTCCAGGACAATCAACGCTACACAGAGATACCCTGTCTTGAAAAAATGTGAAGAATATAAGGAGAAGAATATGAAGTTGGGAGGAGGGCATGGTGGAAATTAGTGAGGCAAGCTGAATGGTAGGAAAGGAAGTTATCATCTAAGTAAAATGTGATTATGTAGTATGTAAAAGAATGATAAATGACACTATCATGTGATTCAATAATCCATTAATGGACATTTAGCCACAGAAATTAATATCAGTATGCCAAAGAAACCAGTAGCAGCACTCCTGTATTTATTACATCATTATTTGCAATGGACAAAAGAAATATAAAAACTTCTTATAGTAATAAGATAATAAGTGGATAATTAATTTATAGTTAGAAAATCTGATATACATCCACATCCACATAAATACATGCATACACACACAACACACACACACATACTCACTCACACACACACATACCCCTACAAGCATCTAACAGCTATTTTGCTATGCAAAGAATAGAAAGTTTTCATGAGTATTGGATAGCAGTGGTAGTCAAGATGTTAAATTAACACATGTTTACATATGCAATATAAAATGTTTATATTATCAAAATGAAGATCAGAATAATTGACATCAGAATCTAGGAAGAGTTGGGAGGGGAAGGCACAAGCAGAGGCTTTGATTAATGTAAGTTTTAGTCAGGAGCGATGAGGATTTCTGGAGTATTATTTAGTATGGTGGTTGTGGGAATAAACACATACAGTATATTCCAAAAAACAGTTTTTTTAAAGAAAAAGTAATGTTGGTGCTTCATCCAAAAGTAAGTGATAAATACTTGAGAAGATAAGTTTGTTTAACATGATATAAAGACTACATACTTATAGAGAAGATTTCCATATACCCAAAGAATCCCTTATATCCCATCCCCATGAACAGCATAATTTCTAAGTTCTTAAGTCCTCATCAAACTAGTTATTTACATAATCTAAAAGGTTCGTTGTATATTTAGTGTCTTTGTCATAATAATTTTGCTAATACTGAAAGGGAGTCTGTTCTAATCACACATGAATTTCAAAAGCAGTAAGCACACACACAAAAAACTGCAAAATATCGAGCAAAGAGATTTTAAAATATGCTTAGAGTGTAGTGATATGATCAGAGGTAATGAGAACACTTTTAAATGAATAAAGAGATGCACTCATTGTCAAAGAGAAAGCACTAAGTATTTTCAAATTGTTGGACAGCTTGACTTTGAATACACTGGCTTTGGAAGGGAGCTGACTTTGAAAGGAAAACATAAAGTCCCTTCACATAAGAGTCTTCAATTGTGTGACTGAAAATATTTTGATTTCTTTGTGTAAGTGCTATGGCATATCATTGCCTCTAACTACATGCTTACCACAGTGTTTTGGAAATTGAGCTGGCAATTTACATAGCATATCACAAGTGAAGCAAAGCAGGAGAATATTAAATGGATATGCAAATTGATTCATGAATATGAATAGTATCCCAAGTTACAGAGACTGTCATAACATCACAGAACTTAAAATGCGATTTTATTACAAAGACCAGAGTTCTCTATAGTAAAGTATAGCAAAGATGACTGACAATCCTAATGTATAGGTACCTAGAATCTAGTTTTGTGAGACATAAACAGTATTATTCTACTCAAAATGAGAAAATGAAATACTCGAACTGCAAGAGTTACACATTCAAATATTTATTTAGTATGAATAAAATTTCTTAGCAGCAGCATATTATCTGCATTTTAAAAAGTACTGATAGAAATATGTCCTGGGTTCTGTGATACTTCAAGTAAATAGGTCATTTGTTGGAGCATCTATTTACATATATGTAAACTGTAGCTTATATGATATTATTTTTCAATTAAAATTGCACTCATTTGTGTGTATTGTGCATGTACACACTCATCTATAATTATTGTGTGATGACATGTTTGCTGCAGTCAGAAGATAAGTAACAGGAGTCTGTAGTCTTCTACAATGTTGACTCTGGAGATCGAACCCTGATCTTCAGGCTTGGTAGTTAGAGCACCCACTGAGTCACCAAATCAACAGTCAGTGATTTTAGAATGTTGTATAATTGGACCCTTTGTTGGATTCCAGCTTTGTTGAATAACACTCAGGACCATGAGCATCATTTGACTTTCTGACAGTGTCCTAGATATTAAATTAGTGACTGCCTTTCTTCTTATGCTATAAAGTCAATCACAAGACAGACAGATACACCAAGGAGCACCCAGGTCAGCTCCTTTCTTGAAGGAAAATGCAGGCATCCTTGAGGCATTGGGAAGGCCTAAGATTGGGAGGAATTGGGTTGTAGTCCCACAGTTGAGTGAAGAACATGTGGAAAGAAGAGCTATAGTAGTTCCAGTACACTCTAACGTGGACTGATGCCAGTCCCAGCTTACCATTGTGAGCAGGCTTACACAATGTATGTTTAAGTATAGCTACAAAAAGTTTAGCTATCATGTAAATGTGTGGTTACCTCAACTTCTATCTTCCCTAAGTCTTTACAAAACATACATTAGCAACGAATAAAGGACCAGATCATTAAACAACAAATTCGAGAAACTTTAGTTTGTAATTCTATCCAATTCCAATTAAATATGTGAAACTACTTGCAAGCATGCCACCAACTGTCATCTCGGACTAGGCTCACCCTACACTGTAACTCTATAAAGCCTAGAGTTCTTTCATTTGCCATTTTCATCACAATCTCTGTACACTTTATACTCTTTACTGGAAAGATGATATAAGATGAAAGCCATCTCTCTTTTTCCTAAAGTTGGGACACAAAATCCTTCTACGCATGAAGTGTCTATTCCACCAAAGACACAGTAGTGAGCCTAGGATTTCCCTGTGTGTCAACCTATTAGTCTCTTCCATGAACCAACTACTACATTCCTGATAAACATACCTTGCCATTATATTTTGCAAAGGAAATGTACTGAGGATCTTCCTAGTAAAAGCCACTTTAGTCTTCCCAGAACCTACGAAGAAAATTACTGCATGTTTGCCTGAAAGTCAGGGATTTTCAACACCTGTCCTTTCTCAGCTTCTGGGTTTTCAGCACCATTAGACATTTAGTGATCTGACTCCACTGTTCTGAACTTCTTGCAGTTCCAGAAGCAAAATAGCTTTTTAAAATAAAAAGTGGCAGATAATTATGCACATTAATTATATAAAATATAATGTGCTGTAGTATTTATACACTGTGGGCTCATTGCATCTATGTAATTAATAAATGCATTACCTCCCATAGTTAATCATTGTGTGGTTGAATAGCTTTAAGGCTGCTTGTTTCCCGGTCTTTCTTTTTGTCTCTAATAGGATTGCCCTTTTGTTCCCAGCTCACCAAGAAATGTTGTACTTATGTTTGAAACTCAGTGCAATTGTCACTTTATGTGGAAAGCCTTTCATTTCTTCCTTCTTTGTTCTGGAGCTGTCCTTTGTATATAATTCTATTATTGCACCTTTTAAATGGTATTGCCATTATTTGTTCTTATGTCTAAACATGCTTAATTTAATCTAGATGGTCCCTCTGGAAACAGTAAAATAGAGAGACACTTGAGTTCATAGGATCTTGGGCAGTTATTTTAATGAGAAGACCTTAAAATAAACATGAAAAAATTACTTAATGTCAAACTGTCTATGTTGGCAGAGGCTGTGCAAAACGGCAGATAATGTCACTTCTGCATTTAAACCTATCCTTGTGTCTGAAGGGTAACGGGTCAGATATAAGAAAATGAATAAACACGTCGTGTCAACATGGTCTGATTGAAAAGCAAAACTGCATCACAGGACTTGAAAACATTTTAAAGCAAGGAACTATTAAACCTTGCATCATTATATATGTGTGTCAATACAAATTATTTTCTGAGAATATATCATATACTTATCCAATGTTGTCTAGAATAGTCCTCAAATACTTCTTAAAAAGTGTTAAATATTTTCCACACAATTATAAGCTTCTGAGAAGGCTATAATTAACCAGAATGCAACAGAGAGAACTAAAATATACATGAAGAATAAATGTACCAAGTCTCTACCATAGGTCAAAATTTGATAAACTTATATTTTTCACAATTACATTTCTAAATTTTGCTAGGCACTAGTTTAATCTTTCCTATGAAACTTTGGGAGCAGATTGTTACTGCATCTTTCTCACAGCATTGGCTAAGCTGGTAATCAGGCTCTTGGTTCAACTACCTTTTTTAAATGTTTTTTTATTGATTTTTATTGAACTCTACATTTTTCTCTGCTCCCCTCCTGCTTGTCCCCTCTCCCTTTAACCCTCCCCCAAGGTCCCCATGCTCCCAATTTACTCAGGAGATCTTGTCTTTTTCTACTTCTAAGAAAGGTCAGTGGGCTGGAGAGATGGCTCAGTGGTTAAGAGCATGGGCTGCTCTTCCAGAGGACCTGAGTTCAATTCCCAGAACCCACATGGCAGCTCACAACTGTCTGTAACTCCAGTTCCAGGGCATCTGACCCTCATGCCAATGATCATAAAAGAATAAAAAATAAAATAAGATTTTTTAAAAAAAGAAAGAAATGTCATTTTCTCAGATTATTTATTCCAAGGACACTAGAATATTAATTCGTGTCCTCAGACTGGGAATTAGCTGCTATTCTTTGTGTCTCAGGTAGGAAAATGGGGCAAGACAGGCTTGAACACTATCTCAATAAAAGATGAAGGAAGATATTCATGCCAAATTTTTATATAATTTATACTGATTCAGAAGGTCTAGATCTTTTCTCGTTCAATAAATTCTTATAGATTTCCCCAGAACTATAGGAGTCTCAATCAGTTCTCCTTACTGACAGTGAAAATTAACAAAAACAAATAAATCTACATTTGTTATATAATTTAAAGAATTTGTGGAGCACCCAAACCCAATTATTTATTGGAAAACCCTTTGTGCCAGTGAACAACAATGACCAGCATGACTTGACAACCCTAAGAGTGGAGCACTGGCATATGCACTTTGGTGATAACCAGCAGCACACAACTTGGATTGAAAATTTGTTAACAAGAGAGAATTGTTTTTCTGGTACTAGAAACCTAGCCAAGTAACCAGGGAAGGTAAAATCATGGATCTTAGATTAGAACGTACAATTCCCACTTTAATAAACCAATATAATCCATCCATAAATGTGTTAAATATATGTCTCTATACTCCAGAGACAAGTGAAGTTCTTTTTTTTATCAAGAAAAATTCTCTTTCTAGCAGGTGGAGACCATTATGGAAAATCACAAACTATCACAAAGCACAGTTACAATGAATATATGTACAATGCAACCCTTACACCTAAGGCTCAGAAACATTGTAGAACAGGAAGCAGAAAGATTGTAAAACCAAGAGATCAGAGAGCTCATTGTAAGATTGTGTCTCAAAGAAATTTCTGAAGTTACACCTTTAAAGTGCCAGCAAAATGGCATCATAAGCATTATTTAAACAAAGATGACACCATAGACATGCTTAAACAGACAAGGAAAAGTTAACGAGCTTTCAACCTTGCATGAAGTACTATAGACATCTAAGGAATGGACAGAGTTGGAGAAATAGACTTCTCTAGGGAAGAACACACCAATTGGATATCTGCTATCAAAGGGTCAGCCTTGAACACATAGATAGAAACATGACTATCCAGACTGAGCAGAGGGTATTCAGCTACTTAGGAATGTATATTTATATATTATCTAACAACAATTAATGAGAGAACAAGCCATGAATTTGAAAGAGAGCAAGAGTGGTATATGGGACGATGGGAGGGAGGACAAGAAAGGGACTGATAATATGATTATATTATAATCTCAATAAATAAGTTATTTTTAACAGTCCATGGGTCATACAAAAATGATTCTGAAAATATTTCAATTAATATCCTAAAGAATGAGTTTAGAGTTCAGTACTTTTTTAAAAAATATTTCTTCATGCAAAAAACACAATTCCTATCACAAGAGGATAATATCTTATTGCCAGCCTCAAGTTCCATCTATTTTACCCCTTCTGGACTATGTTTACGTTATCCTCCCTGTATATTCAGGCTAATGATGATTATCTTTCTGAACCATGCTTTTATCACAAGACTTTCAACATTAGCTTTATTTCCCAATTTTGGTGTTAACATAGATTTTTAGAACTTGAAAAACATGGCTCCTCACAATCTGGGCTGAAGATCTTCTTGCTGCTTAGCAATTGTTCTTTGCATGTGTGTTCAAAGAGCTCTTAAAATCCTTTTTTATTTGTTGGGTCACTTAGCCAAAGTTAGGAACTCTGTAGCATTATTAGTGAGGCCTGAAAACAAAAAGATCAATTTCTTCAAATATTAATGTTAATAGCACATATCCTCGAAAATGACTAGAAGTGCAAAAGTAAAATAAGACAAATGCCTATGAGATTTCTCTCATATCTGTAGTTTAGACCTAATATCCCACATATAATTTAATGTTATTTTCACAATAAATAGATAATTTGAAAATCAAAAATTATTTTACTAACCTATATGGAGAAATAATGCAGAATTAAGAGGCCCATTCCCAGTGTACACATCTACAAAACACTCTCATACCTAAGGCTCAGGGAACATGGTGGAGGAATGGGCAGTAAAAAAAATTAAAAGCAGAGGATCATAGAGATTTCTGTGAGATTGTGTCTCCTAGGGATGTCAGAAGATGTACCTATAAAGTTGTAGCAGTGCAATTGCCCATATTGGCTGAACAAGACTAAGAATAACATCTCAAAGTGGACAGGAAAAAGTCCATGAGGAAAGAACCCTCCACAAGGAACTACAGGCAAGTAACAAATGCTACAAGTAGGAGAAATCGTTTTCCCAAGAAAGAACAGAGTAATTAGTTAGTTGTCCAAAGCCCAATAGTCAGCCCTGAAAACATGCAGGCAAGTAACAGTATAAAGACTGAGCTGGTTTTATTTATAAATGTATGTGAATATACATGCACATATCACATATGAAGGCAACAACAATGAGAGAAGAGGTCCTGAATTGGAAGGAGAGTGAAGATGGGCAACTAGGAGTGTTGGGAGAGAGGAAAGGGAAGGGAGAGATTTTTTAATTATATTATTAACTCATTTTTGAAAATTGAAGAGCATACAGTAGATTAGAGAAATATTTAAAGTTGGTGGTATGTGTGTATATTGTATGTGTGTGTATGTTGTATATGTGTACATTGTGTGTGTGCATGTGTGCATGTGCAGACATGTGTGTTATAAGTGTGTGTACATTATGTGTTTTTGTTGTTTTTGCAGTGTGTGTGTGCATTGTGTTCTCTGTGTATTGTGTTATGTTATATGTGTGTGAGTTATATATGTGCATATGTGTGCATATGTTTGTATGTGTGAAAAATTGTTATCAGTTTTTATGGTGAGCCCCAGAGATCTTCTCTCAGCTGTCACAGCACTGTGACTAGAGGTTTGCACCCCCACACCAGACTATGCGCGTTGAGCTAAGCTGTAGACAAACCCAGGTCCTTGTGCTTTAGTGGCAAATGGTTATCAAATGAATCATCTCCAAGCTCTCTTAAAACTGATACTTAAATCATGTAAGAAGATGGTTCTCACATTGTGGGGAAGGAAACTAGCTCTGTATAGCAGACAAGTGAGGTGGGGCAAGTTCCCTTCAGATGGTGCCATCCTTGAGACAGAGCTGAAGGCTACAGTCCATTCTGAGTAGGAATCTTTATAGATCCTTTTCTTCTATGCGTCTCAATCAAAAGTCCCAATAGGATGAAAACAGTCTCGGGCAGAAAGTAAGACATAAGTAGCCAAAGTGGCCAGGGTAAAGAAAGTCACCTTTAGACCTATCCTTTGTGCCCAGCTAGCTTTTGGAGCCTCTTACCCATGCGGGGTTACCTTGTCTAATCTTGCTACAGGGGAGGAATCAGTCCTGCCTCAACTTGATGTGCCATGCTTTTCTCATGCCCATGGGAAGCCTGTCCCTTTCTAAGTGGAGACAGAGGAGAAATGGAATGGGAAGAGGGTAGATAGCATGTGGGGCTGAGAGGGGAAGAGACTAGGAGGAGAGGAGGGAGGGGAAACTGTGATTGGTATGTAAAATAAATGAAAAAAATATTATTTGAATTAAAAAAAAGAAAATCACCTTTAAAGCTCACACTAAACTGCAGTCTGAGTGAGACAAGTATGTTTGCATAGTGACACTGGAGACTTTGCCAAGGCAAGCAAGGACAGATGGTCACTAAAATATGAAAAAAATGCGTTAAAACATCACTTGGATCAGGCTGAGGCTGGCTCCAGTTTAAATCAAACTCCATTCAAAATTCCATTTGAACTGTGTTTTCTCCGATAGTTTACAGCTTTTATAAATTTCACAGAATCCTAGAAGAGCCGGAAGAGACATGCCCAACAGTTCTCACTGCTGACAAAGATGAGCTCAGATCAGAACTCACATCCAACTGAGCAACAACTTCAGATGTTCTGAAGATACCCCTGGAATCCTAATCCACAATGACAAAAGAGTCTACTAGTACAGTTATGAAGCTCTTGACCCTGGTCAAAGCAGAGTTCTAATGGTGTGTGGTCAGAATTTGAAGGTCCAAGGTATATGTAGATTGCAAAGTAAAGACTTCTTTCCATTTTAATCCTTAAATCTGTGAAAACTAAGAAAACCATTGGAAACCACAATTGATGATTTAATCTCTCCTAGGAAGGCACATGAATAAAACAGTTTAACACTTCTCAGTGTGTTTCCATTCCCCAAGTGAAGGTGGACACCAGAAGGACGCTATAGGATGGATAATGAAGAACTGCAGTTATAAGCCATTTTATCAAAAATATTAGCACAGCAGTTTGATTATGAATCAATTCTATGGGCTTTCAGCCCAGAACGTGTTCATATTTGAGCTCAGTGGAATTTCCCTAAGGTCTCATGTTGGTAAATGATAACGTAAAATTGATTGAATTATACTGTATACATCTTGATTACATGGAAAATCTTTTAACACTATATGGAAAGATGACACTTTTAAATAATAATCAAAGAGAAATAAGTAATATATAGCTATCCTAAGCAACCATGCTTTGCTTCCTAATTTCTATGAAAACCAACAACAAAATAGCCAAAATAATCAAATATCTTTGTTTGCTAAACAAAAGGAAATTTGTCAAACATCGTCTTGAGTTTTACGTCATTTGATGTTTCGTGGTTGCTATGATCTAGACAGGGTGTCTACAAAGGAGTCTAAGCCAGGAGTATTCTCTGCTTTAAGGAAAATACTCAGACTTCAAAGCAATTTACAGAGATTACAGGTTTTGCAAGGGATACCATGAAAAGAAGCAGAACTATATAACTTTTAAAACATTCAACAATATTCCGGGTTATATGGTGCAAATTATTGAATATAACCTATTGTATATCATTGTTTCCCCTTTCCTTGATCAACTTAATAAGTATCCTTGGAAAATATTTAATGATGCAATAGCTATTTTCCATCGTTAGTATCATGAATCAGAAAATCAGTAATATACAGAGATATACAAATAGAAAATTCCCTCCCACAATAAATTTTATTAATCCCCTTGTGTTTTTCTACTTACCATTTTTATCTTTGATATTTTCATTTTTTTGCATGAGTGTAATCACACTGAACCTATGGTGTGATTTTTATTTGGTTTGTTTTTCTACCACTACAATATTCTTTTATTTTCATAATTGGGACAGAGTCTCATAAAGCCTTGGCTAATACTCGGATTCACTATTTAGCCTAGGATGGCCTGGAATGCTTGATCTTTCTTCTTCTATCTTCCAGTTGCTGGAATTATACATGTGCATTACCACACCTGTTTTAAATATTCTTTTTTTCTAATTTAACTTTGTATGATTCTTTGGGGATTTCATGTCATGCATCTCAACCTCACTTATATCCCTGTCTCTTCACATCTGCCCTTGTAACCTTTCCCCACAAGGAAAAACAAAATGAATTTTTAAAGAAAAGAAAAAAGAAATAAAAATAAATATTATATATTAGAAGCTGTAGCATGACACAGTGTGTCACGCAGTATAAATTTTTGTCCATACATCGTTCCTTGAAGGTTTTCTTTGCAATGAGTCATTGGTCTGGTTCATGTTCTCTGGTTTTGGCTATACTATCGAAACTGAGCGCTCACTGGAACTCCTCCTGGATATTCTGTTGTCATCCTATGTCATGGAGATCCTGCAGCTTTAGGTCTGCAGGACTGGTCCCTTCACATGGTTCAGCAGATCATAGATGGGGTGAATGTTGTGATGGGCCAACACTTAGTCCTAGTTCTGGGCCTAGGTGGTAACTGGCAAGGTCAGTTCACCAGTTTTCCGTCATCTTGAACACCTAGGTAAGCTCTCCAGTACCAATCTGGCTAGCTCACCCATCCTAGTAAGCAGAATAGGGCAGAGAGATTTTACTGCTTACATGCCCTCTAGCTAGCTCACCCACACATATACAACCAGGGCCAACTCTACAGTGCTGCCCAGGCAAGATTGTAGGGCCACTCCCCCACTCACCAACATGTACACAGCTAGTACCAGCTCTGCTGTGTTGACCAGGAGAGATGTAGGGACCACTTTCCTAATTGCTGCAGATGGTGAGAGGGAGGTCCAGCTCTCACATTCTTGTGACCTCAGGGACAGCTCTTCTACTTGCCACAGGCTTCAAGTGGTATGAGTGGTCTTGTCTTCCTCACCCATACCACCATATGCCAGATGAGAGATTGCACCAGCTCTGTCACACTTGCATTTTAGGGGCAGGCTCACCTGTACCCCAGCTAACAATGTCAGTTCTATTATGCTGCCAGGGGCAAGGTGCACTGCCTGTTCTCCTAAGTGCTATGGCTGACGAGGTGCAGAACCAACTCTTCAACTCTTATGACCCTCAGGGCAAATTCTTTTTCCTGTTTCAGACTTTAAGGGGTGAGGGGCAAGAAGGAGGCATCTCTCATGACTGTCAAGTAGTGAGACCATCTTTCCCTGCTCAAGCCCTCAAAGTCAGCTCACCTGAAACCACACCAACAGGGTCAGCTCTCTCATGCTTGCCCAGGAGATGGGCAAGAAATACTCTCTGAAGTGCTGCAGTCCATTAGGGAAAGGACCAGTTCTCCCTAGTGTTTCAATCAGTGAGGATAGGGGCCAACTCTGTGAAGTCCTATGCTCTTGGTTTTTGTAGTAACCAGAGCCAAGGACATCAACAGAGATCACAGCTGTGGCAGAGCTATGAGCCAAGGCTATCCCTTAGCAACAGCTTCTGTTTTGACATCACCATGGCCCTGGGTGGTAAGCAGGCCACTCACCTCAGCCAACTCCTCACCACCACTTCTTCAGATTTGCCTCACTCCACAGGATGTGAACTATTTTGTCCCTCTGTATCTTCTACACTTTCTCACCATAATAGTGCCCAGTCTCCCATGTTTTCTCCTCTCCACCTGGGTGGAGAGCCCCAGATAGACATGTGGGTCTTCATCTGTTCAGTCTTATTGACCACAGTTTTTAAACCAGTTTTTAATAGTAATTCAATGAATTTGAAATAAGTATATTATGAAAATATATCTTGAAGACAAATATTACTGGCAGATGACACTTTATCTTTTTCAAGTTAGACAAAAATAAAAATAAAATTTCAACATTTTTGATGTAGATTAAAAGGTGTAGAAAGTAATTCTTATTTCCATAGTAATAAAAATGAGACTCATGGGGCTGGAGAGATGGGTACAGTTAAATGCACTTGTTGATCTTATAGAAGACCCTGGTTCAGTTATGAGGACCCACATAATGAATGGCTCACAATTATCCCTAACTACAATTCCAAAAAGCTAACTGATGTCTACAGTCTCCAATGGCTTGCATGATGCACATACATGCAGGAAAAACATTCAAACACTTCTATGTGTTTGATAAAGAAATAATTCTAAAAAGACATTTTTAAAATGCAACTTATAAAATTCAAAAATGGATGGAACTAGAAAACATTATTTTGAGTAATGTAACCCAGACACAGAAAGACAATTGTCACATGTACTCACTCATAGGTGTTTTTTAGTCATAAAGCAAAGAAACTCAGCCTACAAACCACAATCCCAGAGAACTTAGACAACAATGATGACACTAAGAGAGACTTACATAAATCTAATCTACATGGGAAGTAGAAAAAGACAAGATCTGCTGATTAAATTGGGAGCATGGGGACCTTGGGAGAGGGTTGAAGGGGGGAAGGGGAGGCAAGGAGGGGAGGAGAGAAAGCCTCTAATCCCAGAAAATGCACTGTTGTTCCACAACATTTCCCAAGCCAAGGGTCAATTCTTACACACTCTATCAGAAAACTATAGCAGGAACTATGAAGAATTTTGTAAAAGTACAAATGATGCTGGTAGCTTCTTAGATGACTGTAATGCACAAATGGGAGTTTGTGGTTTGTGTTTGTTTGGTTTGGTTTTTAATGCAATCTATTCTATGATCTGTCTTTTCCATGAAGAGTTCATTCAAGTTGGGACTTGGAATTATATAGGCTCCCTGGGAGGCAAAAAGGGAGAGAAGCCATGGATAAGTAAACAAGGTGGCAAATCTCAAAAATGACTAGTTTCTTCCTCACTCCCCTTACTTGAGACAGAAGCCGGATAGCTTAAAACAAAGAACTCAAAGGCTTCTGCTTCACACCTGCAGGTCCCTTCTGATAGATAGGCTCAAAAAGTTCAATGCTTGCTCTGGTCTTTTCATGCAACAGTTATGGGCCAATAAGGATTCTAGTTTTCTGCCGGGCGGTGGTGGCACACACCTTTGACCACAGCACTCAGGAGACAGAGGCAGGTGGATCTCTGTGAATTTGAGGCCAGCCTAGTCTACAAGATCTAGTTCCAGGAAAGGTTCCAAAGCTACAGAGAAACCATGTATTAAAAAACCAAAAACAACAACAAAGAATTCTGGTTTTCTTCAAACTGATCAAACCTTTGTGAGAAATACTCTAGAGGCTTCAAAATCACCAGTCCTCATGACTGAATATTTTGGCTTTCAAGTATCCTCCCTCACTCAGCACATACGCACTCTTTTAATCCAAAATACGTATGGAGAAAGAACACCTAACCAAATAATTATGGCCAAATTATTTGAAGAAAAGCATTTAACTAATGCCTTTTTCTTCCTGTACATTGTCTTTCTCCTTCTAAGACAGGTTCAAGAGATCTGCATTGGACTAGGGGAATATAAAGCTTTTATAGCTCAAGGTAGGGAGTTTCCAAATGAGGGATTTGGCAGGAAAATGGGTCGAGTACAGAAACAGAACATAAGCATAAGTACAACCTTTGAAATGAAGGTATGAGAGCAAGGCGGTCATAAGGTAGTCGTCATAACAACAGAGAGTCACAACAAAGTGATCATAATAACCTTAAATCCACAGTTCTTCAGAAGGCAGCTTCTGTATGTCTATATCAGACAGTCACTGGCTTCTCCAATATACCTCCCAAATCTTTGCTTTCTTATATCCCAAAAGCTACATTGGATTTCACACACAGCTATTCATATANATATATATACACACACACATACACACAAACATTCATATATATTAGACTAGCTGAATGAGTTAACTGAACTTAACGTTTCTAGGCGACACCGAATATTTGTTTTCCTGCAAAAACTTTAGGGTTGCTTTAATCTCACCAGGATTTTATGTTTAGAAAAATTATCCTTTATACAATATTTGGTGCTTAAATTCCTCTTTATTTTGCTCAGGATTGGAGTCCTCATTTCAAGTCTGTTAAGATTTCCTTATTCTTTTGTTTTTAACTTTTTGAATAACTGTTTCAAGTTTATCTTATATTAAACATCAAGTTTGGTTTGGCTTTACAGGTCAATTTAAGAATTTGTTATATTAAGTTCCTTTAAATTACATGCACTCATGGGGATAAAGTATAGCGTATCAAATCTTTTACAACATATTATGCTGGAAAATTTCTGCATTTGTTCTTTTACCGAAAATAGTTTTACATTTTTATGCAATATATCCTTTTATTGAAATTATTTTATACCACATATCCTGATTACAGTTTTCTGCCTCTCGACTTCTACCAGTTACTTCCCATCTCCCCTCTGAAATTCACCCATATTATTCTGTTTCTTCTTGGAAAAAAAAAGTCATCTAAGGGATAGCAATAAAGTAAAAGATAAAACAACAATAAACTCATTAAGGGAATAACTAACAAACATTAAGAAAAGAGACATCCCAGAAATGCAAAAGAAACAGACATAAACACACTCATTTGTATACTCTGGAGTCCCTCCTCCCCACCCCCCAAAACTACAGAAAACAGAAACCATGACACATACACAAAGAAACCACAGGGTAAAAAAAATACAAATAAAAAAAATTAAAGATAAAATTAAAAAAAGAAGGAAAAATCCTGTCATGACATTATGGAACCAGGAATGTCTACAAATGCCATTAAGTTCCTTTTTAGTTGGCCATCTACTGCTAGGCATGCAGCCTACCCTTAAGAGGAGTTTATTTTCCCAGTAAGACCCTCTTGGAGAACACTAAATTTTAATGACCTAGTGTTTATACATCAGAAAGTTTCTGGCTTAGAGATGGAGGCAGGTATCCACTTCGCCACTCAACTCTATGATCCACTTGGCATATACTCATGCAGGACCTATGCAAGCTCTGTAGTCCCTCAGTCTCTGTGAGTTCCTATATGCATTTGTCCTGTTGTGTTTTGAAAGCATTATGTCCTTGATGTCTTCTATCCCCTCAGGCTCTTATACTCTTACAACTTTTTCTTCTAACAGGATTTCAAGAACCCTGAGCAAAGATGTGATGGAGACAACCTTTTAGGGAAGAGTGTTCTGAGGTCTGTCATTCTGTGCATAATACCTGTGTGTGGGTCACTGTGTTTGTTACCATCTGCTGCAGGAAGAAGTTTCTCTGATGATGGCTGAGCAAGGCATTGATATTTGAGTACAGCAGAATGTCACCAGGAGTCATTCTATTGCTTTTTAAAATTTAGTTTCACTCTGGGTCCCTGAACTAACTAGTACTGAGTTATTGGTAACAAAATAAATTTCAGGCATGGGTTCCATCTCCTGGAGTGCAACTTAAGTCAAAAGAGAAATTGGTTGATTATTCCTACAAGCTTAGTATCACCACTGCACTAGAATATCTTTCAGACTGGACACCACTATAATTAAAGAGTTTCTAGCCTGGGTTGGTGTTTACATTTCTTCTTTGGTAATGTATAGAGTATCTTCCAGTACTATGAACACTAGTTCATATGAATAAAGAACTTAGGTAGGCACAGTTTCATTTATGTGTTTAATGAGTTGTGGAGGTGTTGTCTTGAGAATTGAAATTGTTATCAATTTGTAGAAAGCATTATCTAGTCATGGCTATAGCTGGTGTTATTTTTGAGAGTTCCTATGGGACCTGTTTAGCCAAAATTTCTATTAGAAGGAACCCATTTCCAGTACTGGAAGCTTTATTTGGTGTCAAAAGATGTTCAGTTGGGTCTGTGTCTCCATTACTGTTTTGTGATCCTATTTAGATCTCATTAATTTGTGTAATTTTTTTCATATGATCGTGAAATTGTATTTTTAAAGTCTATAAAGAATTGTGTTGGAATTTTGATGGAGATTACAGTGACTCTGTAAATTGTTTTGAAAGTATGGCAGTTTTTACTATATTTATTCTACCAATCCATTAACATGGTGGTTCTTTCCATCTTCTGATATCTTCTTTAATTTATTTCTTTCATGTCTTAAAGTTTCTGCGATAAAAGCCTTCCAGTTGCCTTGTTAAAGTTACCCCTTGATATCTTATAGCTTTGAAGCTATTGTGAATGATGTTTATTCTCTGATTTCTTTCTCAGTCAGTTATTTTTACATAGGAAGGCTACTGATTTTTGTGAAATAATTTTGCATCTGTCACTTTTAAGAAAGTGTTTATTCAGTTAGAGAAGTTTCACAGTGGAATTTTTAGAGTAATATATGTACATTATCATACCATCCTCAAGTAAAGATACTTTGATTTCTTGCCTTAAATTGGCTTCCCTTGATACTCTCTAATTGTCTGTTGCACTAGATATATTATACTCCAAACTCTGTAATAAATAGATATGGTGAGATTGGATAACCTTGGCTTGCTTCTGATTTTGGTGGAATTGGTTTGTGTACCTCCTCTCATTTAAGTTGATGTTGGATGTGGTCTTGCTGAAAATGGCCCTATTATGGTGGACATTTTGTCTGAATTCCTAATCTCTCCAGAAATTTTACAATTAAGAGATATTTGATTTTATTAAAGGCTTCTTCTGCATCTAATGAGATGATCAACTGGTTTTTGTCTTTCTGATTGTTTATATAGTGGACTACATGTATTGATTTATGTTTGTTGAGCCATCACTGCATCTCTTTAATGAAGCCTATTTGATTATGGCAGATGGTCTTATTGATGTGCTCTTGGTTTCAGTTTAAAAATATTGAGAATTTTTGCAACCTATTCTCACAATGGAAACTGTTCTGTAATTCTATTTCTTTGTTGAGTCTTTACTTGGTTTATCAGAGTAACCATGACCTCATAAAATGAACTGAACAATGCTCCTTTCATTTTCATTCTGTGTAATACTTTTAGGCATACTGATGTTAACTCTTCTTTGAAAGTCTGCAAGAAATCTGTACTATTAGAATCTGACCCAGGGCTTATATGTTGCTTGGAAAACTTTTAATGACTGCTTCTATTTCACTAAGGGTTATAGATCTTTTTAACATGATTATCTAATCTTGAATTAACTGTAGTAAGTGGTATCTAATTAGAAAATCATCTATTTCATTTATATTTTCAATATGGTGGAGTACAGCTTTTTAATGTACTCATTTTCTCAATGTCTGGTCTCTTTATCTTGAATTTTGTTGATTTGAATCTTCTTTCCTCTGCCTTTTAGTTAACATGGTTAAAGATTAGTCAATCTTGCTTATTTCCTTGAAGAAACAACTCTGTTTCCACTGACTTTTTGTATTGTTTTTACTGGACATAGTGTTTCTATTTTATCGATTTTAGATTTGAATTTGATTATATTTGACCATTTAATCCTTTCAACCATAATTTCTTCTTTTATGTCTAGAAATGTCAGATATGCTGCTAAGTTACTGATGTGAGATCTCTGCTTTATTTGTTTATCTATTTATTGTAAAAAATGTAGGCATTTATTGCCACAAGTTTGGATTTTAGATTTTCCTTCATTGTGTCTCATTAGTTTGGGTATATTTTATTTTCATTTTCGTTCAACTCTATACATTTGTAAATACTTTTTTTCTGTCTTAAAACATTTTTCATTTGACAGTTATTTGTTGAGTTCCCTTGGGTTTGTAAGCTTTCTATTCCTGCTGTTATTGATATTCAGCTTTTATCCATTGTGTTCAAGTAGAATGTCAGATGTCAATTCAGTTTTCTTGTACCTATTGAGATTTGCTTTGTTTCCAAATTATGTGGTCAATTCTGGAGAGATTTCCATGAGCTGCTGGAATGCAGTATATTCTTTTGTATATGAGAAAATTTTCTGTAGATATCTGTTAGGGCCATTTACTTTATGAAGTCAACTAGCTCCAGAAATTCTCTTTTTAATTTTTATATGTGTGATCTGCTATTGGCAAGAATGGGGTTTTGAAGACACCAGCTATCAGTGTGTTAGGGTCAATATAAATTACATAATTTAGGCTATTGTAGTGTTTCTTTTATGAACTTGGGTTTGGTGTGTAGATGTTAATAATTGCAATGTTCTCTTGATGGATTTTTCCTTTGGTGAATATGAAGTATTCTTCCCTAGCTCTTCTAATAAGTTTTGGCTCTAAATCTATCTTGTCAGATATTACTTGGCCACAGCAGCTTACTTTGTAGATCTATTTGCTTGGAATGACTTTTTCATCCTTTCATTCTGAGGTGATTTCCATCTTTGATTTTAAGATGTGTTTCTTTGATTGGCAGAAGCATGGATCCTGCTTTTGCAACCATTATGCTTATTTGTATCTTTTTAATGGGAAATTGAAACCATTGTCTTCTTATTTCCATTTTATATTTTTGCTTGTCAAAAATTAGATGTTCATAGGTGTGTAGATTATATCTGTGGTTTCAATTCAGTTTCATTGGTCCTTCAGTCTGTTTTTATGCCAATACCAGACTGTTTTCAGTACTGTAGCTTTACAATAGAGTTTAAAGTCAGGGATTGTGATGCCTCCAGAATTCCCTTTATTGTACAGGATTGTATTGGCTATCCTGTTTTTTTCTTTGTTTGTTTGCTTGCTTGCTTTTCCTTACAAAGTTGAGTATTGTTCTTTCAAGGTCTGGGAATAATTTTGCTAGGATTTTGGTTGGCATTGCATTGAAGCTGTAGTTCTTTTGGTAAGATTTCCATTTTGACTATGTTAATTCTAACTACCAAAGAGCATGGGAAATCTTTCCATTTTCGGGTGTCCTCTTCAATTTCTTTTTTCAAAAATTTCAAGTTCTTGTCATACAGTTCTTCCACTTATTTAGCTAGAGTTACTCCAAGATATTTTATGCTACTTGTGGTTTATGTGAAGGGTGATGTTTCTCTGATTTCTTTTTCAACCTATTTATCATCTGTGTAAAGGAAGTCCACTGATTTTATGGGTTAATTTTGTATCCTACTGCATTACTGAAAGTCTTTATGAGTTGTAGAAGTTTCTTAGTAGAATTTTTTGGTCACTTATGTAAACTATCATATCATCAGCAAATAGTGTGAGTTCGACTTCTCCTTTTCTGATTTATATTCCTTTGATCTCCTTTCATTGTCTTATTGCTTTAGCTAGGACTTCAAGAACAATATTGAATAGATATGGAAGAGTGTACAACTTTATCTTGTTCCTGATTTCAGTGGGATCACTATGAGTTTTTCTCCATTTAGTTTGATATTGACTTTTGGCTTGCTGTATATTGCCTTTATTATGTTAGGTATGTTCCTTGTATTCCTGCTCTCTCCAAGGTATTTATCATGAAGGAATGTCGTATTTTGTCATAAACTTTTCAGCATCTAATGAGATGATCATGTGGTTTTTATTTTTTGGTTTCTTTATATGGTAGATTATGTTGAGAGATTTTTCTGTTTAACTATCCTTGCATCTCTGGGATGAAGCCAACTTGATCATGGTTGATGATTTTTCTCATGCATTCTTGGATTCAATTTGCCAGTATTTTATCAAGTATTTTTGCAGCAATGTTCATGATTGACAGTTGTCTGTTATACTTCTTCTTTGTAATGTCTTTATCTGGTTTGTGTATCAGGGTAACTGTAGCCTCATACAAAGAGTTTGGCAAGGTTACTTCTGTTTTTGTCGTGTGGAACAATTTAAGGAGTATGGGTATTAGTTCTTCTTTGAAAATCTTGTAGAATTCTGAGCTGAAACCATCTGGTCCTGGGCTTTTTTTGGTTGGGAGACTTTTGATTACTGTTTCTATTCCTTTAAAAGTTATGTCTATTTAATTTGGTTATCTAGTCTTGATTTAATTTTGGTAAGTGATATTTATTCAGAAAGTTGTCAGTTTCCTTTAAATTTTCCAATTTTGTGGAGTACAGTTTTTCAAAATATGACCTGATGATCCTCTGTNTTCTGAGCTGAAACCATCTGGTCCTGGGCTTTTTTTGGTTGGGAGACTTTTGATTACTGTTTCTATTCCTTTAAAAGTTATGTCTATTTAATTTGGTTATCTAGTCTTGATTTAATTTTGGTAAGTGATATTTATTCAGAAAGTTGTCAGTTTCCTTTAAATTTTCCAATTTTGTGGAGTACAGTTTTTCAAAATATGACCTGATGATCCTCTGTATTTCTTCCATGTCTGTTGTTATGTCCTCCTTGTCATTTATGATTTTGTTAATTTGGATATTCTCTCTCTTTTGGCTTTGGTTTGGCTTTTGGTTAGTTTTCTATGTTCCCTTTACTAAACTATGGCATCTGACCTGAATTCTGGGAGATAGTATTATAAACTAGACTCACAAGTTATCTATACTATTCACTTTGAGTCATTTGGTTTACCTCTTATAAATATTGAATAATAAATAATAAAACCTGATTATTTATATATAATTTTATTTTTCTATTTATTTTTATAAGCTACAAAAATTATGTAGGATACCCCCAAAAGTAGTAGAGTAACAATTTCCACAGACTGATCTTGACAGTCTCTTCCACTAGTGTGGCTGGTGTAAACTCTTTTCATTTACCAGTATGGAAAGTAATTGAGGATGTGATATGATATTGTCAGTTTCCTGCTACTGGGTCTCGGTTACCTCACTAATGATGGCTTTTCCTAGTTCCATCTATTTGTTTGCAAATTCCAAGATGTCATTGATTTTTACCATTGAGTAGTACTCTGTTTGTTTAGCGACACATTCATTCTTGAATTCTCATTTCATCTGTAACTTGCCATTGAATTGCATCTCCTGTGAAACAAATATTTGAACTTTTGATGTTCTGATATATTTTCTTCTCTGAGTCAACTGCAGTTAATTTCTAATGATTATATTTTATTTTATACTTTAAGGATTCTGACTGCTATGTATCTTGGAGAAGTTAATCTGGTTATGTGTATTTGAGGTTCTACATGTCTCTTGTGCTTGGATGTCTATTTTTCCCTAGATTTGGAAATATGTATATCATAACTACATTGAATAGTTATCCACACTTTTAATCTTGTCTCAACTGTTTTTGCAATATCGTGAATTCCTAATTTTTTCTTCGTGGTCATGTCCACATGTTCACAACTTTTGAAGTTGTCTTTCTTCTTATTTTTTTCTTTATTGATATCTGATAGTAATACTCCTTCGATCTTATCATGCACCGCTGATATCTTTCTCCTGAGTGCTTTGTTTATTTGTACTGCTTCTACTGTATCGTTTGCTTGATTCAATGAGTTATTCAGTACTAGTATTTCTGTTTATTTCATCCTGTCCAAATGTTCTGAGACCATGTTGGTTACAAAATTGGTCAATATTGTTTGAATTGATTCAAAGCTACATTTCTTTGTTCATCAGCAGCCACTTTTGACCAATTAGACTTATAGAGTACATATACCAGGTAGAGTTTCACACCACAGGCTTCTCACCTGCGCACTTTGGAGGAGGGGGGCAAATA
>LOEQ01005514.1:24471-47335 GCA_001685075.1 Bramus lutescens | reverse complement strand
GAGAGAGAGAGAGAGAGAGAGAGAGAGAGAGAGAGAGAGAGAATAGCAGGAGTGGAAAGGATCTGAAGCAATCTGAAATGAGGAGAGGAAATGCTAGGGGTACCCCGGGGAGTATGGGGTACATATGATCAATATACATTATTTACAAGTATTACATTTTCAAAGAATAAATAAAACATTTTCTATTTTAAGAAGCGACAGAACAACAGGGAAGGAAACTTACTTTAATAAAGGAGCTTAAAGGATATTATCGACCACAAATGTATGGACTTCAGTTCAATCCTGCTTCAAATAAATAGTTTTGTTTAAAGAAAACTCCATGATACTTTTTTAACAAAATAAAACATTTTAGAATGCAAAGAATAAAGTCAACTAATACAAGAAAACACTTAAAGAATTAATCTGCTTAACAGTGAAAGTGGGAACAATTGTATCATGGTTTATATCATGTTAAAATATGAAATATGTAAGAATCAATTTCAATTGGCTGGTGGTTTATGCCTGGAACCCCAGCACTAGGTAAATAGAGGCATGGGGATCAGGAGTTCCAGGCCAACTGTGGCTATCTACTGTGTTTGAGGACATTTTATGGGTACATTAGACCCTGGCTAAAATGATTTTAAATAGGTATCAATTTAATAAGAAAAATAAAACTTTTGATTTATAACCACCATAAAAACTTATGTGACATATAGTTATATCTGAGAAAATTAAAAGCCTGGCATATTACTGGACTATAAAACTCTCAAGATTAATATATACATTCAATGAAATTAATGGATTATCCAGGACTTAAAATAAAATGGCATTAACACCCTCATGGACACCTGAATGATTAAAATTTGCAATAAATTGAAAAACAATAACAAAATAAATGTAAAGATGGTTTGTCAATAATAAAATAAAATTCTTCCTAAAAAGTAGAAAATACATTAACGAAATACAGGGGCTGGAGAAAGAACTCAGCTGTTAGGAGCACTTTCTGCACACTTTCACATCAGGTTGGTAACAGCACCGGTAAATCCACTCTGAGTGACCCAATATCCTCTTCTTCTCTCCTCAGTTACTCCCATGCACATTCAAACACCCAAGGCATTACATTTTAAAATAAAAATACACAAGAATTTCTACTAATCTTTCCAAATATAGGAACATATTTTATAGTAAATGGAAACTGTAATGCAAGCATTTATCATAGCCTCTGGTACAGTTGGGTTTTTTTCTTTTTCTTTCTTTCTTTTTTTTTTTACTCTTACTTATGAATAGCAGCCTTAGTTTGTCTCATTTCTAGACAGCTTTTCTAACTTAAATTATCTCATCTACCTTTTGCCTCTGGGCTTTTATCTTTCTCTACTTGGGGTGGGACAATGGTCTTGTACCCTGTAAAGATTTGTCATTTGTAGTGCTTTAATAAAATGCTGATTGGCCAGCAGCCAGGCAGGAAGTATAGATGGGGCAACCAGAACAAGAGAATTCTGGGAAGAAGAAAGTCTGAGTCTGCAGTCATCCCAGAGGAAAGAGACACCACTTAGCCACCAGAGGGAAACGAGGCAAGCTGCCAGCTGGAATCTTGTCAGCAGGCCACAAGCCTCGTGGTAAAATATAAAATAATAGAAATGGCTTAAGTAATAGAAATGTAAGAGCTTGCTAGGAATACGCTATAGCAATTGGCCAAGCAGTGATTTAATTAATACTGTTTCTGTGTGGTTATTTTGGGAGTCAGGGTGGCCGGGAAATGAACCAGTAGCCTCCTACAGCATCTACTCTATATATCTTTCTTTATTTCTTACTCTATAGCAAGTCTGTGAGGCTTGCCACTGGAGGCTGCCTCTCCATTTTTCACTCATTGATCTTCTCTCCTCCTTCTATTTACTCTCTGCCTGGCAACCCCTCCTATCCCTCTCCTGAATAGCTGGCCGTTCAGCTTTTATTAGGCCAATCAGGAGCTTTAGACAGGAAGGTAGCACAACTTCACAGAGTTAAACAAATGCAACATAAAAGAATGCAACACATCTTTGCATCATTAAACAAATATTCCATAGCATAAATGGATGTAACACATCTTAAAACAACATTCCACAACACCCTGGTTTCCAGAGAACACTTGAAACCTTCTGTATCTATACCATAGAAAATACAACTCAGCAACTGAAGGAAAAATCCGCAATATTTACTGAAAGCAAGATCATGGGGTTCTTTCTATTTCTGCAACATCTTCATTATTGGTAGGTAATTTGTTAAGGAAAAAGCTCACAGTTCTGGAGGCTATAATGACTAATAATCAGCCATACCTGAAGTTCTTACTAAGAAAGTAAAGAGAGAATAGGAACACTGCGGAAGATGAACAGCAAGCATCTTTACTAGACAGCATCCTTCTTGGTAGCTAGCTCTATCCCTCAAGAAAAGAGTTCAGTCATGAAAAGAAAGTATTATTCAACTACTGAGAGCCTTATACCCTGACTTAACAAACATGCCTACCAACACTATTACATTAGAGATCATGTATCAACTTGGGTTTGCATAGGAAGACACCATTTTTAAGATCTCTCAGAAATATTTCAATATTTTTGTCTATTTAAATATTTGTTCATATATATATATAATTTAGAATTAACCTGTCATTTAAACTAGTACCTGAAGGAAAGCATGTACATATGTTACCTATATTTATTTATGTAGCTAACAAACAACAACAAATCATTATTACATACTTTTAAATAGATCAAGATGATATTATTCACTCTATAAGGGAAGATAAATAAACTAAAATAAACATTTATTAGTAGAAATAACAAGGCTGTCAAAAAAACAAAAAAAAATTATAGCCCAACCATTGCATTCTTTAACTCTAACATTTGGTTATTTCTTTTAATTTTTTATATCTCATCATTAGTAGGCTCAATTATTGTGTTCCATAACTCACTAAACATTTTGCATTTACTTTATCTCCTTTGTCAGGTCATTTTTATTTTTCTGCTTCTTTTGAAAAGGTTTCTTTCCATTTGTCCCACTTTTTGTTTCTTCATGACCCTCATTATTTTACCAACTATCCATTTCACAGAATTGGTCATCTCTTCCAAGTCTCCCTGGACAGTCTTTTTAGCAAAGGCTTTCATCAATTTGCCCAATGACATCTAGGTGACTACCCACATATTTTGTACATAATCCCTCTTGGTATTTGTAGATATACAATCCTAATGATAGAAGTATTTGCTAGTTCATTTTCTCAGAAGCTGAAAATCCTCACCTCCCTTTGGGTCTATTTGGTTAAATGTGGGGCCTATGGAGTGGGCTTTCTCTAATTTCCAACCCCCAAACAGTCAGGGAATATGAGCATGCTCATTTGAGTAATGTTAGTACTTCAAGTAACCTGGAAGTCAGACACTGAGTGGATGCTGAGGCCTGGATTTTTTCAGGCTTTAATTGCTCTCCTGTTCTTAGGAGAAACTACTGAGTCCCCTTTTTGCCTGACTCTTGCCTGGGCGTGCTCCTGCAGGGGAGACAAGTTCTTCTGGTCTTGTTTGTGGCATCCACTGAGCACAGCGCCTATCAGAACTCACACAGAAGACATGGAAATCAGTTCCTGGAGCATTTCTCAAACCAGAAAGTTGGACGCATGTTGCAACTCTTTCTTTGCCCAGAGAGAAGCCAGAAGTTGAGAACTTTCTCCCCTTTATACCCTGTGCATTTGGAAAGAAGAGAGATGGGCAGTGAATGCACACTAGTTCAAAAGGCTGCCTCTGCTCCTCCTGTCTACCCATCTGGAAGCTGTTCTTATCAGGCTTTCACTGAAATGAGACAGAAACCCTTAGTTCAGTAGGTCTCCTCAAAATGTTTAAATGAGCTGCTGCGTGTGTGTTCCAGACTTATTACCTCCCCAGGAAAACCTTGGAGTGAAGTCTCCTAATTACAGGTCAGTGTGCAATTGGAATACTCTCTAGTCATGTACTATGACAGTTTCTCTTGTCTGATTTTATTCTAAGTTTTCCTGCTTTGCTGGTGTGTAGAACCTCTTTATTGACTTCTGTAGTTGGTTGTTTTTACTCTTAAACCTTTGGGGGTCCTGCCATCCAGTTACCAAATAAACACACATAGAGTCTTATTCTTACTCATGAATTTCCAGCTTTAATTTGATTTATTTCTAGCCAGCTTCTCTTAAATAAATATCCTCTCTATCTTTTGGCTCTGGGTTTTTACTTTTCTATATTTCTGTATTTCTTTCTTTGCTTCTTAGTCTGTAGCTTGCTGTGTAGCTGTATAGTTGCCCCCTGGAAACCTCCTCTTCTCCTTTTCTCTAGTCCCTTGATCTCCTCCCATGTCTCTCCTATTTATTCGCTCTGCCTGCCAGCCCCACCTATCTTTCCCTTCCTAGCTATTGATCATCTCTTCATTAGACCAGTCTAGTATTTTAGACAGAAAAAGTAACATAATTTCACAAAGTTAAACAAATGCAACATAAAAGAATGGAACACATTATTGAATCATTAAAGTGTTCCACAGCAATGAATGTAACACATCTTCAATTAATATTCTATAGCAGGCTTCCAGACTTCTGTTGAAGGAATGGGCTTATGTGTTTCTTTCAGGTCTGTGTTGTCTGAGGCAAGAAAAGTCTTCAGCTTCATCTTACTGCATCTCACTGGTTTATAACTTTTTGTACAAAATATTTGTTGGTAGCAAATTAAAACACATTTATGAATTTATGAATGTATTAGCATTGTGTTCTGTCTTCTAACATTGTAGTCTATTGTGTTATTATTTTTTCTTTATCAGTAGAAGATAACTTTTGCAATCTTTGGGATTATCTATGCTGCAGGCTAGATGTGGATTATCTATGGTCCAGACTAGAATATAGTTTTAATTCTTCATTTCTAATGGTTATGTCCTTCATTTATCTTTCCTTGCAATGGTCATGACACAGAATAGGATATTGAATATAGCATTATAGAGCATATTTATGTGTATTCCCAAATACTTCAAGCTTTCATTTTAAAATATTGGCTGTGTGCTATTAATGAGTCTCTACTACCTTGATATCCTATTCCAAGATTAAGAAAGCTAGATCTTCTGGTCATTGTGACTAATCATTTATCTCCATTTTTTAAAACATTGATTCTTTGGAAAAGTCACACCATGCACTCCAATCGCACTAATCCCTGTCCCTCCATACCCCCCTCTCCCTCTTGTATTGCACACTCAAAGAAAGATAAAAATAATCAATAATTTAAAAAAAAGAAAAGAAAAACACTCGGCTCTTCTGTCTTTCCATTGCCTCTTCATCAGTTTCAGTGACATTGGAATGAGTTGTTGACCAGGTTCAAGGCCTCTGTCTGTGGTATACCCTCAATACTGGCCACCAGCCATCATTCCTCTCCCACATCCTGCTGTTACCCAGAGTGGTGGGGATCCCGTGGCTATGGTTCTGCCAGGATCAATTACTTCACATTCCAGCAGGTCATAGATGGGGTAGCTGTCTAGTGCCAACTCCATAACCTGGATGTGTGTCTGGGACGCAGCTGAGTTTGTTGGTCTGGGCCTCTGGGACTGCTCCTGTCAGGTAAGGGGCAGAACCAGCTCTCCCAGTGCCATTGTGAGGGATGCCATGAGCTTTCCCAAGTGTGGGGACCAGCACTCCTACTAGGATTCGGGCTAGAGTTCCTGTGCTGGGGTCCATTTTCCTAGGGCTCAGGAGGTTCAGGATCTCCTCCTGTAAAAGGAGAGAAAGTCACTCTGGGTCAGTGAGAGGTGTGGTCAGATCAGCAGGGTCCTCATACTTCAACTTATGCTTCAACACATGTTTCTATGCATGGTTTGCAAGGGCCCCTGTGATAATATGGGCTGTGGACATCCAGAAGACCCCAGCCGCTGCAAAACCATGGAACCNGTTTGCGTGGGCCCCTGTGATAATATGGGCTGTGGACATCCAGACGACCCCAGCCGCTGCAAAACCATGGAACCAGATGTGGACATTGGCAGCAACTTGGGGCAGGATGTCACCACAGCCCCATGTGGCAACCCAGGCCTCTCAGATTCAGATGGACCCAGCAGCTCCAACCTGGTTCTATGTGTCATTCTGACCCCGGGAAGTTGCAGTTTCGAGCTTCCTCCCCACTCCCCATGGCAAAGGAGCCAGGGACCTTAATACAGATTCTGATTGTGGCAGGGCCACTGACCCAGAAATGGCCCCCAGTCACAGCTCGGACTGGGTGTCAATATGACCCTGAGTGTAAGCACTGGTCACCCCATCTGGATGGTCCCAAGGCAGCATGGCCCTCAAGCCCCAAGATGGCCTCAGGTGTCAGCAGAGACCTGGGCATTTCCGTTGCCTTCGGTGGTAACCAGAGACTTGGACATCGAAGCAGACCCTGGCTGCACTGGAACCAGACAAGGCCTTTGGTAGCAGTTTGGGCCTGGAAGTCACCTTTACCATGGGTGACAGTGCAGGCCACTGAGGTTGGTGTGTTCTCAGCAGCAACATGTCCCTCAGACTACAACCTGGCCCCAGACTGCAACCCAGAGGCAGGGGGATCCTGTAGCTTTTGATTTCAATGGTGACAATGTACATCAGCAAAGATGTACATAGCAGTAGGACCATGTGGTGGCCCCAACCCCAGGCATCCTCAAGGACCTCGGTGGTAATAGCCATCAAGATACCAAGACATGGACCTTTACGTCAGCCCAGGTCCTGATGATACCATGTCCCCAGGTGGCAAGCAGGCCTCTCACATCAGCCTATTCATCAGGGCTTTCACCTCTTCAAATCCGCCACTCTCTACAGGACATGAACCTCTCTCTGTCTCATTAACTCCCTCCTATACCCATTACACATTTGCTCGCCATAACAAGGTGCCTGATAGGCCCTTGACTTATCATCTACCGAGATTAAACTACCTTATACAGATGTGTGAGTGTGTGTGTCTGTGTGTGTGTGTGTGTTTTGCTACTTGGTTTTAATGGCACTGAGCAGACCCATGGCTTCTTCTCTCCCACTTTGGGGTGTGCTTTTATTTATTTATTTTTTGCCTCAATTACTTTATTCCATGACTATCTTTAACATTAACACAAATTTTATCTTTACATAGGACAGCATTGCAAAGGAATAAAATGATTTCATAAAATCTGATCAAAAGCACTGATTTCCTTACCGCAGCCCAGCCCCATTTGAGTGTAGGAGGCAGAGCGGTTTAAAGGCAGAACAATGAACATACATGGAAGAGGAGATGAACTCTCTACTGGCCTGGCTGGCTCACTCTCAGCACACCACAGAGAGCTGGTACACTGAGTCCCTCTGAGGGTGCCTACTGCTGCCAAGGAACAGAAAACTGTCAACGAGGTAGCACGGATGGGACACTGTTCTTTCTGGCTGCGTTCCCAAGGCACCGAGTAGAAACAACAGTTTAAATCAAAAGATCTTCCAAGTTGAGCAGGTCTTGAGTGTTCCTGACTCACAAAAGCCCCACATAGCCAGGGCTGGGGTTCTGCAAGCAAAGGGTACTGTACAGAACAGATGACCATGACTAATTATAATACATAAGTCAGAAAAAATAATGACATCTTGAAATTTGCAGGCAAATGGATGGATCTAGAAAACATCATACCAAGTGAGGTATCTCAGACCCAAAAAGACAAATATCATATGTACTCTATCAAAAGTGGTTTTTAGACATAAAGCAAAGAAAACCAGCCCACAATTCACAATCCCAGAGAACCTAGACAACAGTGAGGATCCTAAGAGAGACACACATGGACGTCATCTACATGGGATGTAGAAAAAGACAAGATCTCCAGAGGAAATTGGGAGCATGGGGACCATGGAAGAGGGTAGAAAGGGAGGGGAGAGGAAGGGAAAGGAGCAGAGAAAATGTATAGCTCAATAAAATCAATAAAATGGAAAGATACATAATAAATTTTAATCTGCTAGCAACATTCTACATTTTTAACAATTATTTATTTTCAGTGTAGGGTACATATTATTGACTTTATACTACTTCACCTACCATAGATAAAACACATCTTATTCCTGGTATCACACTTTATTCCCATGTCAAATTTTCTATATTTTGTTGTCGTATTTCTGCTTATGGAAGTTATTGGTCCATAATGGCTGTTTATTTGGCATTGCTTTCTTTTTCATCATTTTATGAGGCAAGCTTGGGTGGCTACTTAACTCCATCTTCTACTTTAGACTGAATTTTGCAGCTGATATACCAATGTAAGACTTCTTTTAGCTAAATCATACAAAGTTTCATATTTTACTTCTTATTCACATTGAAATGTATTTTTATCTCTGCTTGGTAGGTATGACAGTTCATTGTCATTGTCAACTTGATTGAATTTAATATCACTATGGAAATATATCTCTGAGTGTGTCTGGAAGGGTGCTTCCTAAAAGGTTTGACTGAAGGCAGAAGACACTCTGAATGTGAGTTTATTGCTCCATGAGTTGTAATTCTGGAATTTATAAAATTCAGAAAGCAAACTCTTTGCTTCCTGACTGTGGGTTCAATGTAACAAGACATCTCACACTCCTGCTGGCAACCCATCACCACCATAAAGAGCTATAATCTCAAACTGTGTTAAAAATATACATGTCTTTTCTTAAATTGCTTTTCTCAGGTAATTTATCACAACCAAAATATAGTATGTAGTATACTGGTTTTCTTTTATTTATTAAGCTTTTGCATGAGGTGAAGTTTTACTGTGTGCAATCTGATTAAAACAATAAAGTAAACCAAATCGGTACCAAAATAAGCTCATTCTCCCCCATATGACCTTTAATGTGGATTGTTGAATCAACAGTAACTTAAGTTACTAACTTGCGAAGTATAAAAAGTTTCATTTCCTAGAAGAAATCTAAATTTCAAAGTGATGCAGATTATTTGAAAAAAAGAAAAACATCAATTAGTTCCTCCACAAAATTCCATAGTGTTTTATCTTACCATTGTTATTATTCTTGTTTGAGTGTAACAATGTGAGCACTTAGCTTTCCAAGTCACAACAAATACACTAAGATGAATAATTCATTTGAAAGGTGATAAAAATAGTAGCAAAGATTTAAAGGGTTTTTTTTTGGAAATAACATTACAAATTATCTAGCCAAGAATTGTGTGCTAGAACATTGCATGCCTGACAAGCATGATGCCCTGGGTTCAGTCATCGTCACCACAAAATAAAACATAGTAAATCACAATATGTATGAAGTTATGACATATTATTGTCATAGAACTTTAGCCCTAGATAGTATTGTAAATAAATCCAAGCTTGCTCCAGTATTCCATAAATAAGTAGTCTGAAGTTTAAGGAATTACATGTGTCATTCAAAATCGTGCATGTTGTTAATTAAAGAGATATAAACAACTATTCTATTTTATTATTATATCTGCTGTGTTTATTAACTTGTAAAAGAAGACAGGGACATAACTTTTTTCATTTGATGGTACCATAATTAGTTTTCTGTTGCTATGATGAATCTAGGAGTAAGGCACCTTATAGAAAGAAGGGTTTATCTGGGTTTACAGTTCCAGAGTAGTAAGAGTCCCTTGTGACAGAGCTGAGATTTGGTTTGGGGACAGGGAGCCAAAGGCCCACAACTTTAAACTTCAAGCATGAAGCAGAGAATGTGAACTAGAAGCTGGAAGAGTATTTAGCCTCTCAGATCCTCACCTCCAGTGACATAATTCCTCCAACAAGACGACATCGAACCAGCACCATCAGTTGGGAACCAAATTTTCAAATGACCAAGACGGTGGGGAAAATTTCTCAGTTAAACTGTCACAGTAGTAAAATATCTCAGTTCCTGGTGAAGTAAAGAATTTCCATCTCTCTGTTCTCCATAGATCACGACCAGAGGAAGCATGGGTTCTACACAGAACACCAAGGAGTCTAACTTGTCTGCTCTCCTAAATACTGTACAGTGACAATTCAAGTATCATATTTGGGGCATACGGAAGAACTAAAAACAATCATTATTTCTATAAAGTCATTGAGTTTGAGTTTGAAAAAACTCTCCAACATCAATTCTTCTCTCTGATAACCAATATACTACTACCTAAAATGAATCAATTTTTTTAACTAAATAAATATAAATCTTTATTAACTGACTCACATTAAGTCATGAAGTATAATGAGGAATTGTACCTTTGTTTAATTTGACCATCTTTTGTCCATAATTAAATATGGCCATGAATCAAAATATTGCTTAGGAAAAGCAATATTTAGTTAAAGCCTTTTTGATTTGGCATTTTGATTATTAACATTACCTTTTTTCTGTATAATGTTTAGATATTATCAAATTTTATGATCAACCTCCTTAGATTCATTTTAGTGGCATATCTTCCAAACACAAAGCTCTACACCGTAGTAGAATAAATGATGAGAACTTCTCACATGTGATGTCTCACCGTTATAAGAAATTTAGGTGTTGGTATCAGGCTGGTCTTATCTGGTATCATCTCCTCAGAATGTCTGTGATCGAGCAAATAATTCAGCATCAAAGTGCTTTATCTCTCATCTCTAGTCTTTCATTGATACTTTATTCTTATTGCTTTTGGCATTTCTTTTTCTTCCCCTGCCTCTTCTTCCTCATCTTCTTTGTATTAACTGATTTATTCCTCTCTACTCAGTGATGACACAGACAACAGGGAAACCTCTGAAAAAGCTTCTGCCAAAACTGAGGTCTGATATCCTGTCACACATTTTTAGTAATTTCAACACAAAAGTAACTTGCATGAGTGTGTAAAAAAAACTACAGCCTAGGAGCAGAAAGGGAGCATCAGCATCAAAAGAAACTCAGTCCTAATGTGTAACCTTTACTTTTAATGAACATAATTAAATACACATCTTACATAGGGAAAGATTCTGTTACCTTTAATTTTATTGTCCATGTGTGGTTATGAACATAGTGAGTTACAGAAGAGATAGGAAGAGTTGAAGAAGTGCCTGGAAATGTGTCTCTCATGTTGTACAGACACCTACAAGCTGGATATCACAAAGTAAAAAGACAAGCCCAGGAATTAGTATTCTTAAAATAATTGTCCAGGATGGACCCCAGTGAATTACTTTCCCGTGTCTTGTCTTTCTCTGGCTTCTGTCACAAGGCATGCTTCAAAGTCTTGCAGATTCAGAAATTAGGCTACAATTGCCCCTGCCTGCCAGGAGCTTCAATAACCCAGAAAGCAGGCCTTGCTCCACATCTGGGAAGCACAATAAGAGTCAATCCTGTTGGGAGAGGTGTGGGTGAGCCAGTTATGAGATTGTGAGCATAGAAGAACTGTACCCATTACTCATCTGTTTGGCAACACTGGCCAGGGAGAGATGACCCGCCCTCCTCTACCCATCAACAACTGAGGCAGGTAGGAGAGCTGTTCCTGAGTTTGGAAGGACAAGGGCAGAAGAGCTGCCCCTGCTTGCCACCTCATTTGGGCAACACAATAGAGTCAACCCCATTAGCAGAGGCTTGGGCAAGCCAGCCCTGATACTGTGAGCATGGAAGAGCTGCCCCCTTACTCACCTTTCATGTGGCAGCATGGGCAGGAAAGAGATGTCCCTCCTCCACCCCTTCACGCCTCCCATCCTCACCCTCACCACAGATGCCGGAGGCAGGAGGGAAAGCTGGTCCTGAGTTTACAAGAAAGGGAGAGAAAGCCCTGCTTCTCATCTGCTGTAGCACTGAGGAGAGTGGCCTCTACACCATGTCTGAGCTACACAGTAGAGCTGGCCTGAAGGGGTAGATGTGGGAAATCTGAAATTGAGAACGTGAAAGCAGAGGAACTGGCTCTGCCCCATCTTGCAAAGGATGAATTAACCAGTCATTGCTGGAGATCTCTCCCTGGTGGTGAGGATAAGGAGAGCTGGCAGGCTGATCAACCCTGTAACTTCCCAGTCCCAGAACCAGGGTTCGGTGTTCGCCCATCCCTTCTGTGATCTGCTGGAGTATGTGAAGGAATCAGTCTTGCAGACCCAAAGCTGCAGGATTTCCACAACTCAGGGCAAAAGCACCTTAACCAAGAGGAGTTCCGTGAGGGACCTGCATCGATAGTGTAGCAGGAACCAGAGACCTTGAACCAGACTCTTTGCAATGAACACTTGCAAGTAAAAATATATGGTCGAAAAGGTTTACTGCATGACTCACTATGTCACACTACAGCTTCCATGATGAGATCTTCATACCCCCTTTTTTCTTTTCTTTCTTTTTCTTAAATTTTGCCTGGGGTTGGGGGAACTGCAAGGACAGATGGCAGATGTGCATGAGTGGGAAATGAATGGGCTAGAGATGAATGATGTGAAGAAACAAAGAATAAATAAAAAGAAAGTTAAAAAAATAAAAACAGAAATTTGGCTACTATCCCACATATTTGAAGCAGTTTTCAGATATAAATAAAAAGATTTTCTATTGCTATTATTCTTGTTATGTTAATGTTTGTGATAAAATTTAGTATGTGAATTCATACTGAAATCACAGTAACAAAGCAGCTGTTAAAGAAGCCCTAAGCATCCTTTTATAACTGAACCCAGCACGGAGATGGATAAAGACTCCTATGTCTTGCCTCCTACAGAGTTTGCACGTAAGGGTAATTTGGGTAAGACATCAGTCAGCATTCCTTTCAAACCCTAATCATCAGGGAACTGGATTGATTATCTTGGAGAAACAAGGAGAAAAGCAAACAGACTGACTATGATGAAATTGAATGATCAGCTTTCAAATAATCAAATTACTATATATGGATTTCATTTCTAACTGGTACAATTTCTTCTAATTTTCCCTTTCATACAAATTTTTATCGAGCCCTTTCATTTGCTGACCTTTCAAACTCTATTTTCTACTAAATGCTTCTTCTCTCCTTGAGACTTAGTGTAAATGACTTGCCTGACAGATCATTAAGCTCTACTTCCACTGCTCTGCAAACCTCTCAAATAGAGAATTTACCTCACACTGATCAGGTTATTTTATTATCAAGTCAGTCTCCAACAATTCCTGTTCTGAAATTAGGAAGGGACTACTATAACATGATTCTTTCCCCATTCAAAGATCCTCACTGGGTTCGCACTGAAAGGAATTAGACAAACCTCTATGTGTGCATTTTAATGGGAAACAAAGTAATACCTGCTGCTAATACAGTTGTTTCTAAGCCATAATTAACTGTGAGCAGAAAAGTGCAGACAGCAATGCACTCTAATCCAATAGAAGTGTTTTGCTGTGGCAAAGTGCTGCAGAGTAAAACAGAATTGCTCTGCTGGGCCCTAGATCCTTTGGCTTGTGTACAAAAGGCATTGTAAATGGACAGGTACTCTACAGCTAATACAACTGATTCCCATTCCAATGCAAGGCAGGCGGTGTCCAGAGCCACCCATCTCAAGCTCCATCTCTTCAGTCCAAGCCCATAAGAGATCATGCTGTGACAGAGAAACCTAATCACATTCCTACTTTCAGTTGATTTAAGTTCACTCTGAAAAACCTGTATTAGTTACGACATGACTCAGTTTTACATGGCTGAAAAATTATCAGCCTATGACTATAGAGTATTACTTCATTGCTATAAGTTGGTCATGGTAAACATTAATGAGTCACATTCATGTTTTCTTTTATGTAGAGACATTTGCCATAGTATCTAAGTGAGCTTGGGAAAGGCAATATTAAGTTTCATAACTTTGTGAGTATTTTGATTTTCAGTTTTAAATATTCTATTGTGGTGAGTTAAACCTAGGATAAATTGAGCAATTTAAAATAAAGTTAGTTACAGAACATTGATCCTGATATATACACCACTTTTATCTCTATCTAGTTACAAAATATTTCTATCATTTAAAAGGAGCAATCATTTCTGATCAAAATATTCCTATCTACTTCCTTCTCTTAGCTGGAGAAACTCCTGATCTCAATTCCAGCTATGGAAGTCTATATATTCTAGATATTTAATACAAATGAAATAATATAATATATACTATGTTTTACAATTTTATTTTATTTATTTAGTTAGCTAGTTTTTTTTTCAGACAGTGTTTCTTTGTAACTTTGGATCATGTCCTGGAACTAGCTCTGGTAGACTAGGCTGGATTCAAACTCACAGAGATCCACCTACCTCTGCCTCACGAGTGCTGGGATTAAAGGCATGTGCCACCAGTGCCTGACCTACATTTTAAATTTAAAGATAATTATATTATATTTTCATGTTCTTTTCATCTATCCAATCCATACCATATGCTCCTTGTGGGTGCTAGAGTGGAAGAAGCAATTAACCCTGCAAAATGATTCAAAGGCAAAGAGGGCTCATGAACGGTGTATCTGGAGCTTGAGGATGTTTAGTTGGTCATAAGCAGGAGGGGAGGAGTTAGGAAAGGGAAGAAGAAGAAATTTATTCCCCAAAGGATGGTCTTAAACAAAGGTACTATTTTTGATTGTCTGCTCTTGCATAAGACAATGTTTCTGCAGTTCATCGGTGTTGAAGGGTATATGGCTACTTCATTTCTTTTTATGGTTGTATGATAGCCTATACTATATATACATATACACTTATTATATACTTGTACCTATTATCTGAAGGTATATGAGACATGTGAGTTGTTTCATCCCTTTGGTTATTTTATGTTGCATTGTTATGACCATGCAATCTCATTTACTTGTCTGAGGCAGTGTTCTCAATCATTTTGCAAGCATACCTAGTAAAGGAATTTATAGCTCATTTGGCAACTTTATGTTTACCTTGAGATAATACTACTTTTTCTCATGATATTTGTAACATTTTTACATTACCACCAAAAATGCACAATAGTTCAATTTTCCACACCCTTATTAATAGTTGGGGTTTGGAAGGGTTTATTATATATCTCCTTGTGATATTGAAATAAAAGTCATCAGGGTTTTGGATAATATCTCCATTAGCTGTGTGCTTCTTTGTTGAAAGTATATTGGAAGTTTAACTAATGTACTGCTGCTATATGAAGTGAGGAAAACACTAAATGACTGTATTTTTTCTTTATACTTATTTGTATATCACAGAAAAAGATTTTTTTAAATGTCAATTAACTCTTTCATTCTTAGAGTAAATCCTATTCAATCATGTTATAACGTTTTCAGATATGTTGCTGGATTCAGATAGATGGTGTGTGTTAAGGATTTTACTATCTCTATAAGGGAGATAGATAGTTCCATTACAGTTCCTATATTTGGCTTTGGGTACATTTGCAATGCTAAGCTCAGTGAATAGAACAAGTAGGTTCCAGAATTTTCTTTGTTTAGTTTAGCATAAAGTGATGACTTTAAATTTTTTTTAAAAATGTTTGCATATGTTTAATGGGTGCCATATAGGAGTGCAATGCCCATGGAGACTAGCAGAGGGGCAGATAATCTTCCTGAGCTGGAGTTATAGGATATTTTGAGTCACCTGATGTGAGGGATAGGAATTTTGTTGGAGTACTCGGGAAGAACTGCAGGCATTTTCATATGTTGAATCATTTCTCTAGCACCATGTTGGTGGGCTTTTGTTTTTGTTTTCTTTCATTGCTGTTGTTCTTTAAATGTTCGACAGAATTCATCCATCACTTCTGGGCTATTTTTATATAGTTTTACATTACTAATTCAGAGTATTTTTGAGTTATGAGTTCTTTTAAAGTCAGCTTTACTGGAACACATGCTTGTAGGAATCTGTCCATGGCAAGAATTTGTTTAGATTTTTGGTATGCAATGATTAATAGACAGATGACTCTTCCCCCTCCTATTTGTCTTCTTATTCATCAGGATCTTTCTATGCAGGGAGACATGGTTTGGAACTCAATATGTAGACCACAATGCCCTCAAAATCATGGAGATGCCCCTGTCTTTGTTTCCTGGATGCTGAAATTAAGCTGCTTGCCACTGCACCTGACCAGGCGGTATGGCATAGGGATAGTAAACTTGAAAGATATGGGATGACTACTCCAATATAAAAATTAGAGATTCCTAACTTATTTAGTTGTATCTCATGGCCTTCTATGTTAGTGCTTCTATTTATTACCAGTTTCTAATATTTTCAAGCAAGCGATGTCCTTTCAACAACTTTATGCACTGATTCTATTTCTTATATCATTTGCGTTAACCAGGTCTTTCTCTGATCTTCCCTCTGCATTGTGCTTATTTCCTCTTTTTCTAGTTAGAAAATGTAGATGTAAAATTACATTACAAATTTAGTATTTTCTTCCATTATAATATAATTACTGTCATAAATATCTCCTGTTTTATGGTACCCCACGGTGGAATGTGACTTGAGCTTTTGAAGAGACCTTTTTGATTTCACACTGTTTACTCTTTGACTCATTGATTGTTGGTGTAAATTTTTCCATTTTTCCATCATTGATTTCAAGGTTGTTTTCCTTGCATTTCTAGAAATATACTATGTATAAAAGTTTAATCTTTTTAAATATTTGGAGACTTATAGACTAAGACATGGTTTACCTCAAATAATCTGTCATAGCAATTAAGAAAAATGTGGTTGTTAACTCCGTTTATTTTTTGGTGGTAGTGTCTGTGTGTTTCTGTTGGTGGAGGGTTATCAGATGTTGGTGTTATTGTGGGTGTTGTTAGCTTCCTTGGGGTGAGGTTCTCCTTCTACTACTTTCTGTAAGGCTGGGTTTGTGGGTACCTATTGTTTAAATCTGTTTTTGAAAAAAAAAAGAAAAATGTGTATTTTCCTTTTCCTGAGTGTAATAGGCTATAAATGTTAGGAGATGGAGTTTAAAAAGAAAGAAAACATACAAACAAAATAAAACAACTGTTCAAATAATATACCTTATTCATCTACTGTCCACATCATAATTAAAATGAAGTGTTGTGTCCTTCAACTATGATTGTAACGATCCCTCATAGTGTCAAATATCATGGGTCTTTTATATGTTATCTAAAGAAGGATAAGTCTATGTCTCATACATGAATGAATCATATATATACCTCTACTTGTAACAATTTTTTCAGCTTAAATCTCTCATTTTATATTGGTGTAAGGGTTCCATATCTTTCATGTTTCTCTCCCAGTGGCATACCATCTTTCTGTCCGTGAACTTCCCATTACTCACCTTCATATCTAAGGCACATTTATCATTCATTTGTTTGTTTATTTGATGGGATGACCACAATTTCCCCTCCCTCTTCCTCTCAGCCTCTCCCCCTACCTCTCCTCTGCCCCTCCTATCTCCAACTCCTCCAGTTCTATTCAAAAAAAGAGCAGGCCTCCCATGAATATCAACAGAAAGTGGAATATCTATTTGCCGAAAAACTAAGCACCTCTCCTCATATTATGTTTGGGCAATGCAATTTAGTATGAGGAAAGGGTCCCAAAAGAGTGAGAAAGTGTTCTTTCTCCCACTGTTAGAAGTCTCACAAGAACAGCAAGCTATATAACTGTAATATATATTCAGAGAGCCTACCTCTGTCCCATGCATGTTCCCTGGTTTTTGGTTCAGTCTCTGTAAGCCTCTATGTGCCTAGGTTAGTTGATTCTTTGAGTTTTCTTGTTGTATCCTTGACCCCTCNTCTTTGACTCATTGATTGTTGGTGTAAATTTTTCCATTTTTCCATCATTGATTTCAAGGTTGTTTTCCTTGCATTTCTAGAAATATACTATGTATAAAAGTTTAATCTTTTTAAATATTTGGAGACTTATAGACTAAGACATGGTTTACCTCAAATAATCTGTCATAGCAATTAAGAAAAATGTGGTTGTTAACTCCGTTTATTTTTTGGTGGTAGTGTCTGTGTGTTTCTGTTGGTGGAGGGTTATCAGATGTTGGTGTTATTGTGGGTGTTGTTAGCTTCCTTGGGGTGAGGTTCTCCTTCTACTACTTTCTGTAAGGCTGGGTTTGTGGGTACCTATTGTTTAAATCTGTTTTTGAAAAAAAAAAGAAAAATGTGTATTTTCCTTTTCCTGAGTGTAATAGGCTATAAATGTTAGGAGATGGAGTTTAAAAAGAAAGAAAACATACAAACAAAATAAAACAACTGTTCAAATAATATACCTTATTCATCTACTGTCCACATCATAATTAAAATGAAGTGTTGTGTCCTTCAACTATGATTGTAACGATCCCTCATAGTGTCAAATATCATGGGTCTTTTATATGTTATCTAAAGAAGGATAAGTCTATGTCTCATACATGAATGAATCATATATATACCTCTACTTGTAACAATTTTTTCAGCTTAAATCTCTCATTTTATATTGGTGTAAGGGTTCCATATCTTTCATGTTTCTCTCCCAGTGGCATACCATCTTTCTGTCCGTGAACTTCCCATTACTCACCTTCATATCTAAGGCACATTTATCATTCATTTGTTTGTTTATTTGATGGGATGACCACAATTTCCCCTCCCTCTTCCTCTCAGCCTCTCCCCCTACCTCTCCTCTGCCCCTCCTATCTCCAACTCCTCCAGTTCTATTCAAAAAAAGAGCAGGCCTCCCATGAATATCAACAGAAAGTGGAATATCTATTTGCCGAAAAACTAAGCACCTCTCCTCATATTATGTTTGGGCAATGCAATTTAGTATGAGGAAAGGGTCCCAAAAGAGTGAGAAAGTGTTCTTTCTCCCACTGTTAGAAGTCTCACAAGAACAGCAAGCTATATAACTGTAATATATATTCAGAGAGCCTACCTCTGTCCCATGCATGTTCCCTGGTTTTTGGTTCAGTCTCTGTAAGCCTCTATGTGCCTAGGTTAGTTGATTCTTTGAGTTTTCTTGTTGTATCCTTGACCCCTCGGGCTCCTACAATCCTTCCTCCTTCATAAGGCAAATTTCTTAAGGGTAATTTACATTTATAAGCTTGGTTTGTTGTAATTTAAAAAATCGACGTGTGAGAAAAAGCTACCATGTGACAGAATTCCTTGGAGGGTTCTTTATTGGGGGTATGTGAATGGGAAAAGTGGGGAGGGAAGAAGGGAGACTGACCTCTGGGGACATGAGCAGCAGAAGAGAAGAGAGAAGAAAAGAGAGAGAGAGAGACAGAGAGCGAGAGAGGAGATAATAGACAGGTCCATTTTCAAAAAGAATATAGTAAATGTACACAGGAGGTGATCTTAGTGGCTGCAACTTAGCACATAACCTGTCAGAACCCCAAGGTCAGACTAGTGCAGATGCCTATATACTAACATGGTTCATCTTTTCTCTTTTTTTGTTTTGTTTTGTTTTGTTTTAGATTTTTCTTTTAATTTTGAGATAAATAATATTGTATTATTCTCCCCTTCACTTTATTCCAGCCAAATTCTGCCATATATACCTCCTTTCTGCCCTTCAAAATTATGACCTCTTTTTTCATTCATTGTTGTTATGTACATGTACAAGTACATATACACATATATGTATATACGTATACATACATCCCCAAATACACGGATAAAACCAGCTCAGCCTGTATAGTGTTAGCTGTATTTATTTATTCTATCAATTCTTATTTGGGTGAGTTTAAATATTTGTGTTTGAAATTTATAATTCTTAGTAAGTGCTTACTTCTGTGGTCTCCTTGCTTGTTTTCCATGTGTCATGTATTTCCTCTTTATTTCTCCATTGTTACCTGCTTTAATGGGCTGTAATTCCTGAAACATTTTCATTCTGCTTTAACCAATTTTTTTAATGTTTAAAAATCCTATTCTTTTTCTCATTATTACTTTGGAGATGAAGATTATTGCTTTAATTGTTATAATATACCTTCAGTTCACATCACTTTGAGTTATACAAAATCTGTTCTCCTATGTAGCTCTCTATCCCTCATATAATTGTTTTTGCAAATTGAATCACCATGAGTCAGATATCTGTCAGAGATTACATTTTTTTAATTTTTTTTTGCTGTGGGAGAATCCTTCTGTATGCTGTGAATATGTATTCCTCTCATTCGTCAATAAGGAAGCTGCTTCAGCCACTGGAGGAGCAAGATGTATTAGAGAACAAATAAAGTCATGAGACACATAGCAAAACATAGCTTAATAGAAATGGATTAATTTAAATACAAGACTTAGTTAGTAATCAGCCTAAGCTATTGAGCCAAGCATTTTGTTATTAATATTAAACATATGAGTGATTATTTAAAAGTGATTTGGGATGGGGCGGTACAGAGAAACCAGGGTTTATACTTTTTCATGTGTTTTCTTCTTTTAAATGTTGTAGGAAATAAAATGTGCTTCCATTGCTATCTATTTGAATATATTGTGAGCCCCAAGATTGTATTATTTACTGAAACTGTTTCTAGTTGTGGTGTGGCTCAGCCATAGAACATACCTTTAACCCAAGAGTTTTCTGCTTGAATATTGCAAACAGGATTAAATAAAGTCAACCGTAGGTCAAGAGCAGGAGCAGGCAACCAGCTGACAGGAAAAAAAAATAGAGAGTAAGGGAGAATCAGGGGGATGGATAGAGAGATGCACAGAAAGTAAAAGGGAAGGTCATTGATTTTGAAGATTTTGTTTGATATGACATAAGAGAAAGGCCCACTTTCTGGGACATTAGTGGATGAGAAAGATCAGCTGGGTGCTTTCTCTGCCTCTGGAATGTATCAGGCTTTTACCCCAGATCTTGGAATCAGAGTCTTTTTTGGTAAAAGAGAAAGATTGAGTTTTGATAGAAACAACATGCTGTTTTATAACATATCAATGACTGTACTGTCTTTTACAGCTGTCATTTTGTCTAACTTTACAGTGAATTTTTTTTATTATTCCTTCCTTTGTTTCTTTATTTCCTCTACTTTTTATCATTTTCACCAAATATTATCTTCTTTGGTTTATCTTAAAGTGCCTTAAGTCCTCCTAAATTTTCAGCAAATAAAGAATATTTGTAACTTATTCTCTTCAGTCATTTTAAATATGCAGTCCCACAGCCTTTGCCATGACATTTGATGGAATAAAAGTTATTCTGAGGATTCCATGTGAAAGCCTGAAATATGACTCTATACCTTCAATAGCCTCTGCTATTTAAAAATCAACTAATTATAATGTATTTTGGAAGACCTTGTTTATGCTACTTGGAGATTGATAGATTTCTTTGATACATAGATTCACTATTTTCAAGTCACTTTTCACCATTATTTGTTCAAATATCCCATCTACCTGCTCCACTGATCTTCCATCAATGCAGTGTTCTTGTTCCACATTCATTAGTGTCTTCGATTTACTGTGTAAATTCACTTTATGTAAATATCACAAGTAGTTAACTACTAGAGGCTAAGATGTCAATAGAATAATCTTTTAAAATACTACTTTACTATTATAAAATATTTTTATTATTACATTAATCATATTATCCATTACTACCTCCCTCCTACTCCGTATACTTTCCAAATACCTGTGTTTGTTTTTTATTAGTAGAAGTGGCCTGAATTAAATTAATATGTTTTATATGTACATGGTACCTGGTCATCCATTTGAGTATAATCAACCTACTTGCCACAGTCCCAAAGTGATTCCCCCTCCTTCAGCAGCTTTTATCTGTGAATAGCTCCTCTAATAGAAGCTTCTTGCAACCCATTCTGTGATGTGACTAGCTTGATAATATGCAGAACTTTTGTAAGCAACTGTAGAGGCAGTTTGTTCATGAGTGCAATGACCATGGCATGTCCAGAACACAGCACTTCACAGCACTCTTCCCGATTTTCTGGACCTTTTATTCTTTCTGCCTTCTCTTTCATGCAGTTTCCTGAAACTTGAATGATGAGAATTTGATATAGATGATTCACACACAGCTGAGCACTCAGATATTTTTGCTTGACATTCTGACCAGTTATTAGTATCTACAGTAACTACTGTAAAATGAAGCTTCCCTGACCAAAGTTTAGAGTACCACATATGGGTATGCAGAAATATAAATATTTAGAGTGTTGTTTAATGGTATGTCTATTTAGCATGACAATAACATTAAGTTCCTACCCTTATGGCCTATTTCCACTAGCCATGGGCTTTTGATCATATTTAAAGTACCAAGCATATAATCCTTCCTGTAGAGCAGGCCTCATATCCAGAGCAAGCTGTTGGTTATATCCACAATCATTATACCACTATTGAATCATTAGTCAAACCTTGCCAGCAGGTCAGTCTTGTAACACACAGAGTTCAGTAGAGCAGCTTCTGGCACTTTGTAAGCTGGCCAGCATGGGGGAAATTTCGTGGTCATTTCCAAGCTGATTTCTCTATTTCTTTAATCGAAAGTGAGTGTTTTTTTTTTAACAGTATGGTCTTTCTATTTGTCATGGTGGACAACCACGAAGAGTACCTGTACTTTAAAAACAAAACAAACAAAAAGTTATCATTTACTTATTTCCCAATAATTCAGCAACTGCCAAATATATGTTCACTGAATTAACTTTTAACACAAATGCTTCTCTTCATAATGTCCAACAGCTTCTACATTCTTATTCCAACTAAAAATTTTCATAGAACTTCAAACTAGATTATGCATGAGAATATTTGTCTCTTCATGTTTATCTTCCAGTTTGCGAGCAAATAGAAAACAGCTACATATTTCAGTATATTACACATTAATCCGATATGTTATTGTCTTGGCTTTCTGCTTCAGTGAACAATTTTCATAAATTCATCAATAAAATCTAATAAGTATGTTGAAGTTATTTTGTGGGAAAAAGTATTGTTTTAAATATCATTTTATCTTTATACCAAAAGAACATTGCCTATGAGACAATATTTTTAAGATTTATTTACAGAATATATCTTTAAGAGAAGAACATTCAATTTCACAACCAACGCAAGATAAATTTTTAAATTTATGACTTCATTTTAAATATTATCCTATCATTTTAATAGTATATTGAATTTATAGAAAGGAAAAATGCCTCCTACTGTTTCTAAGTCCTTCTCCCCAGTCCCATCTCCAGCTCTGTATCAGGAAACCCACTGCATTCT